>CM050325.1:163943718-164097975 GCA_027475135.1 Bactrocera correcta
GGACATAACCAAAAATGGCAATTGGAATCATTATGCGCGACACGTACTCGGGAGTGGCACATGCAACTGCATGTGTAGCAGCAGCGACTTTGGCTGTGCCACTGGCAATATTATATGGCAGTTATGTGTGCCACTAAGCAGGAAATTGCGCAGTGGCAAGGTAAAGTAATGGACTGCGACCGGGATTAGGCAGCCATCAAGCAAGTTACTTCGATTTAAAATTATACAAGTTCATTTATGATTTTCGTCCAGTACGTGTGCGTGTGTGGGTGTGTGCCTGTGTGGTGTCAGCACAAACTTCGTTTGGAGAATCGAAAGTTTCGCCGGCACCCGCCGGCGTGGCAAGTTTCTAATGGTTTATGTGCAACGTGATTTCTCACAGCCGTTTCTTTCATTACTTTTCCGACGCCTGCTAACGTCCACCCAGCCGCCTCATTGGCAGTATTGACAGCACCGCCGTGTCTGAGTGCTGATGTCGGTGTTTATGGCTTTGTGGATATCGATAGCTTTGACATTGTTGTTTGAGAATTAGAGAGCTGAAGTCGATGCCACGGAAGGGAGAATACATACACATGTTCACTTGTGGATTTGGTAATGAAGACTTAATCATTGACTTTGGGTGAGGTCAGTGAGAAAAAGTTGAGAGTACATTTCGAAAAGTCGGTTTTATACTTGATAAACAGAACGGATTGAACAGAACGGACTCGGATTACTCAAATTATTTGGGAAATGTTTTGTACCACAACAAAAACAAAACCAAAGAGTGGTTAGGTGTCTGGATTTTTTCAATTTACCTTAAGTGATGTGGTGGTAACAGGTTCTACTGGGCAGTTAAGCTAACTTTTCATTAGTGTCTTTTGCTTTCACAAAGACTATACAATATTTTCAGGAAACTTTGAGCAACGCAATTCGGAAGGATACCAAGCTTCTTGTCGACACTCCTTCCCTCTATTTGAAACCCACTTTCCCGTAAGCTTGGGCAGGTTAGATTAGGTTAGGAGTTCCATCCTATCAGGGATCTCACTTGAACAGCCCAGAGCGCTGGTCCGTTCTGTTACCTAAAACTCCCCTATAATAGATCATAAGACCTTTTTAGCTAGATCGATAAAGGGCTATAAGCTTATCACATATTTTTTGAGCCGACTTCTATTAGCTTTTACTATGTCACTGGCCGAGAAGTTTCAACCTCAGTCTTGCAAATCTGGTCAATGGAGAAGAAAGGCCTGTGCACTTGAGTCTGTCAAGATTCTTAGTCATATCGCATGAATGCCTAAGGACAATGTCCAGTAAGTACCCCTACCATTGCGGCAAGATGAAACTTAAACTGAGGGCAATAATTCAACATCCTGTGTTCTACACAAGACCAAAAAGATCTAGCAGTCGCACAGAAACGGGTCAGCGCATGTTAAGCAATGCGAGGACCATTGGTCCAGAGCTAGAACCCAAGATGTCAAACGAGATCCAACTCGATCCCATTCCGATGGGAGCGAGGTAAGTATAGATCTGGCTAGCTCGTTGGCTTTGCAGTTGCCAGCGATTCCGCTATAACCAGGCACCCAAATGAGTCTAATGATGAAGAAGCTTTTTGCTATTTCAAATGACAAGCGTAGACAACAACATCGAAGTTTTTTTCTTGCCTCTGCTAAACACTGGAGCCACTCCCTTTCCTACATTCGAGAACTAGTTTTTTTTTTTTTTTTTTTGAGTTCTAAGTTTCTGCATAAATTTCTTTTTTGGCACTGTCCCATTTCCAAACCCGTAGCTAATACAACTGCAACACTGTCATTCATCTCCGGCTGCTACCAGCAACAACAAAAGTAGCTAGCTCGAGGCGCCGCCGAACGTATTGTGGCTACAAGCTAACAGCGGGCGCCCTGCTGCTGAGCAATGATTGCTTGCGACAGCCGAATGTCGCTCACAAATGAGTATGAATTTTTCCTGATTTTTGGAACCAGCCATATTTGTATCATAAGGGCGCACGATTACGCTGGATGCAGGAGCGCACAGGTGTGTGTGTATGTGTGAGAGGAAAGGACCAATGTCACCTAACGGTAGTTAACAAAATGTCACGTACATGCAGTCGTGGTCAACATAATGAATGTCTTCGGTGCCACAGACACAGCACTGGCCTGCGCCAGGATTTGGCTGCAGGCAGCAAGAGCCAGCCATGTGATGCACTCACTGCTCCACACATTACTCGAGATATGCAACATTGCCCGCACAATGATTGCACTGGCCATTGCTGACTGGTGGCGGGAAATCAGCAATGTAGTTGCTGTTGTTGTATTATTGTTTCACCGCACATTAAGCTGGTCCCCAGTAATGAATGCATGAATTACTCCGAACATTAAGCTGCATTTGGAGGTCGAGTGACAGGGCGGGCGTTACACGAGACGTGAGACATAAGGTGTGAGGCGGGCGACAGTTCAGGAGGGGCTGTTTGTTTGTGCTTTTGCAGTTAGTGCCGTCAACTGAAGCTGCCACTGAAAATATGCGACGTCACGAGAAATGCGCGCCAAACAAACTGCTAACGCTGTGACTGTGTGTGTGTATGAGCAGCCGCCGGCGTCCCTTGAAGGAATGAACGCTTGCTACCAGCATCTAATGGCAGCTGGTAGCTCGATGGCTGGTGGCTGGTGGCTGGTGGCTGGCAGCTGTCGGCTATTGCACGTCAACACGCGCGCTCATTTTGGCAATTTAAAGTTTGTCACCGAGCCGGGAGTTGCCGGCTGCGCAAGTGTGTGTGCGCGTGTGTTTAAGTTCAAGGATCAACTTGATTCAATTTCAGCAGATAAATGGTGTTTACCGCACAACTGCTGCAACAGCTTACGTTTCATATGCGTACCTATGGATGTGGGTGTGTGTGTGTGTTTGTATACGGAACTTGGCAGCAATATGGGAAACTTACAGCTTATTTGGCTCTTAGGGAGTTTGATTGCAATTGTGTCGCTGTGCCAAAGTCCACAACCACCGCCGCCAGCATACACTCATGTAAGTGAGTGCTTTGATCGCCTGTCCAAGCAATCCAGTACCCTAGTAGCTCCAGCATTTTGAGTGCCTTATTTCGCAGTTTATTATGGCCGGCATGTCTTTTTCGTCCGAAAGTGTGAGTGCGCCGTGTCTACCAAATGTCAATTCGTTATGCTGGCAGTGGGAAAGTTTAAATTGGGCCGGTCATGACGTGGCATCCATCCACGGCTTTGGGTTTATGTAACCGTTATATGGTTGCATAAGCAAGTGTGGTTGTGCTCCGCCAATTTGCGCTGTTTACTAAAGTCAAGCGGATATGACTGAAGTGATATTTTTAATCATTGCTCAGTTTATAGCTAAAAATCGCGTGTGTCGGAGTTATTGAAAGAGAGCGGAGTTTCGTGAGGTAAATACATTAAAGTATGATATTTGCAAGATATTGGTTGAAAGTAGCCGTGGTCTCGCAACATTTCCGGAGCTACAGTGCTAGAAGTAAATTTTGTTATTTCTTGGGCGGAAAGTCGCTGGCTGAGCAGTCCCAACTGCGCGAGATGGAGAATAAGTCCTCATTACACTATGAGCCAGCACCATTAGAGTGTTTAACTTTTGGATGGTAAGACCTTTTCCTTTAGCTTTGCATATTATTGTAGGATAAAATTTTTGAATTCCTTGTCTTCACTTTAATTTTTGTCAAGAAAAATGTCTTAATTGCTTGACATTGAGTAATAAAGCCATAAACCAACAGTACTTAAGTGTGTTCGAGTATTATTGACAGCTTTGATGGTGACATAGAGCGTTATTTGTATTGTTTACAGTAACTAAAAAAATTCATCTCCGCCAAAAAATGAAATTGAATTGCAAATAATTAAATAAATTTAGTTTTTGACCATGAGTCTCTATCAAAAACCGACAAAGATCGACCACTCTTCACCATGACAATGCGAACTCTCACCCATCGACTGAAACAACTTCATTTTTGATCACTCAAATCATCAACTTGATGAGTCAACCCCAGTATAGTTCTGATTTAGCACCGAGTGACTTCATTTTATTCCCGTACGAAACATATAAACTAAAAAATCAAAGTTTTTTGACAGCTGAAAAGGCAGTGGAACCGATCAGAACCCATATTTTGGAGATACCTCAACTCCAGTGGCAAAAGTGCTTCACAAATTGCTTCAAACACATGCTAAAAGGTATAGATCTTAAGCAGAATATTATCTATTAAGCAATTATGATGATTAGTCCTTTTTTTTATACTCTAATCACGAAATTAATAAGGCGAACTACCTTTCTCACCTTTGTCTTCCTCCTCTTATCCATATCGCATTCATTTCCTCTTCTCAAATCCATTTATTAAGTTTCGCTTAGCTAAGTAACCCAGAATCCACTACATGGATTCAAAATCGTTGAAACTTTTTATGATGCCAAAATGTGTTGTTATTTATAGGTTAGATCTCGAACCGGCTATGACCAACGCAATCTACATACACATACCTAATTATTTCTCAATATACCACACTTGCTATACAAACAATGCATATGGAGCAGCGCACACATTGTTGCATCCGAAAGAAAAACTTTCAAAAATGCACGAACAATAGAACTTTTCCGACACCCGAACATTTTTGCGGCATTTCTTAAACTTTCTAAACAAATATTTCGAAGCTAGAATGCACTCCCACATACACGCTTCTGTTTTCTGGGTTTGTTGTTACTGAACCTCGCTCTCTCTCTTTCTCACTCTCCTACTTGTATAGAGTTCGCACGTTGTTATCTTTGAACCAACACATTAGTATGAAATTACCGTTATAAATAGTTGTAGAAACCACTAGAAAAAGTATATCGATAATTACTTTGTCTATTAGCACTTGACTGTACGAAAATAGCACAAGCTCTCGCAATTAACGGAATGTGCTGTGCGCCCATAAACGGCACAGTCTGCGGTAAATAAGCGCAAGAAGAGACAACATTTGAAAGCCAAACAATATTTAGAGTTAAATATTAATTTCTATCATTGAAAAAATCCTTCTCCTTACTCTTAAAACCGACTAAAAGCATGCCGCTCACCTTCCAGCACACGCCTATTTGCACAAAACTCGGTTGCAACATGCTGTGAGAGCATAAAAATGCAAAAACAAATAACAAAGCTCGAAAACAAAGCCAAAAGTCAAATGATGAAACGGCAGCAGTAAAGGTTAAGAGTCATTTGCACGTGGAAACAAAAACTATGGCAAAGTGTTTGAGTAGTAAAGTGCTAAAAACAAGAGCGGGGAAAAAACGGTAATTCTAAAGTGGCTGTGTAAGTGGAATCATTTGTAAATATTCACCCATGCCACCACACTCAACAGCGTTAGCACTTCGCCAGCGTGAATGCTTTTACAGTTAACTAAATAACATTATTGGCAGCCATTGTTCGGCGCAAAGTTAACACCAACACCTACTACGAGTACAATACCGTTACCGTATTGTAAGAGCTATTCCCTACTCCCGCTGGAATTGCTTGCCATTGTTGCTTATAAAAAATTTAATTCAATTTATCAATTGGCAACTTTTTGCTTGCTTTTCTAGGTAGGTGGCGCTGCTATTAGCTGCGCGCCAAACCGAGTTCATTGCTTTTTATGCGAGCTCCGGCTGTGGCGCCCGCCCTCGTCTCCCTCGTTGGTAGGAACAATACAAATTACTTTTTTCACACACTTTCTCATTACACTTGCATTCGGTGTAACTGTTGTTCTTCGTTCGGTGCAAAGTAGCAAAAAATCCTTTTCCGAGTTTCCGTATAATAGCCGTATTTACAGATCGTTTAATTTCAATTCGTTTTTATGTTGAGCAATTTCACAATTTCATTACCAATGGCAATGCTATCGATTTTGAGGTTAGGCGAATCTACACTGACAAAATTGTGGTTGGGAGGCCCGAAATTACGTAAGAAGAAAATCTCAACACCCAGTCTATTTTGTATATACCACTTTTGTTCGCCTAACGGTGGTTCGTAACTATAACCTAAAAATAATCGAGTTAGGGAAAGGGTTATATCAGGTGATCCAAGTTTTTGACGGATCGCGCGTGAGTCGTGTCATGTTATTTTTGTTCGGCATTTCATCAAGAAAAGGCTTACGTCTTAACAACGATTACAAATAGTTGAACTTTATTAGAAAAATTCACGACTCGGATTGACCTATGGAACGTCTTGGCGCATTTTACGCGTCGAGATCTTATATTCAAAGCGTATAAAATACAGCTTGTGCAGGAACTCAAGCCACTGGACTTTCGCAAGCGACACCACTTCGTTCTATGGGTTCTTGAAAATTTCCAAGAAGATCCGACATTTTCGATCCAAATTTTGTTCAGCGATGAGGAGGATATCTGACTCAATGGGTATTTGAGACGAATAGCAACCTGAAGAGATTCAAGAGCTGCCTTTTCATCCAGAAAACCATCAGTTTGTTATGGTTTGTGGGTCGTTGGAATCATGACTCCTATTTCTTAAAAAATGTTGTCTGTAATCGTTAATGCGACTGTTATTTGATGCCTGAAAGTGAAGCTCGTGATCTCGGCAACTTTTAGTTTCAGCAAAACGGCGTCATTTCCTCCACATCGCTTCAATCAATGGATTTATTGAGAGAACATTTCGACTAGCAGATAATTTCACGTTTTAGGCCGGTGGATTGGCCACCAAGATCATGTAATATCACACCGTGAGACTTTTTTCTGTAGGGATCTCTAAAGTCGATTCAGGTCTTGAAGCCAAACATCAGACGTGTCATTCGCCAGTTACTAATAGAAATGCTTGAATGAGTCATCGAAAATTGGACTCAACAGATGGAACATCTGAGACGGAGCCCCGGTCAGTATTTTAATGCCTAAGAATATTCTTTCAAATGATAACAAACTTTCCCCATTACATTTGAAGGTCTGTGGTTTTTTAGCTCAACACCTAAAGACTAGGCTCTATTTAGTTAGCTAGGCACTATTCCGAGGCGGATAGCTTACTTTGAAAGATGTGATTTTTTCCAAGAGAAAAAGCTTAAATATTTCACTCCCCTTTTTTAAAGTGTCTGAAATGAAATAAAATAGGCGCTAAACCAGAAGCTCCAGCCTCCACTCTACATACAGCCTTTTTGTACATTTTCTATGCACTACACCAGCTCCATTCATTCCAGCTTTGATTGCTCTGAGACGGCGCTTGCAAATACACCGGCCAAAAAGTATACAAATCCGTAATTTCGTTAACGTAATTGCGAAATTCCTTACAAAATGTGAATTTCGAAAATTTCATTGTGCGAACGTTTATTTGTATATCCGTATGACATTAAGTTTACCTTTTGACAGCCGGCTATTATTGCCAAGGCCGAATGGCGGCACACCTACAACATACCGAACTTCAATGGCGAAAGCACTCGTCTACCGGCATTTATTCAAAATTTCGCAAGAATGCCTGCGGAAGTCGTAGTTACCCTGCCGCATAACGGTACTCCGCAGGAGCAGATGCTGTCTGCCAGCTGACGAAGTCGTAGGGGACTGCTGCCTCACGGCAGTGCCACTCAATGGCTGCGAAGTCATTATAACATTCCAATGTTGTTGTTTGTGTTTACACAGTAGGCCAACTTATGGGGCGCGTTAGTGCGGGTGTTGGTTGTTGCCACATAAAACAAATGTTTGCATATTTCACATTGTAAGCTTTTCATTCAATTCAATTCAATTCCGCCAGCAGTGCAAATTCATCGTGTAAGTCACAAAAGCCAAGCATAACACAACACCGCCTGACGCTGGGGTTCACCGTGCAGCCGTTTGGCCGGTTGGTCTTCTGCATCTGGCTTATTTCAGCATGGCCAGACGCGCAGACATTTGCACCGGCAACGTGTGCCTGTTACCTGGCTTATTGCTATTCACTCTAGCGTTGTAAAGCAATTGTCCTTTTTACCTCACCGCAGGCTAACATTTCGTCGTACGGCGCTGCGAATATCCTTTTTATAAAATTGCATGTTCCAGGTTGACGCGCTTCTCTTCCGCTTCAGCATCTGCTGCAGCGCTGACTCCTGCGCTTTTCGCTTACTTTTATTTCCAAGTATTTATTTCTTTTTTAAGTTTGCACTCACTTCCACCGCACACATACACACAACTGCCGCCGTATGTTCTTCACATTTTCTTTTATGGGTTGCCATCTATTTTCCTTATTTTTCATTTATCTGCTCTGGTTTTTCTTCACAGCTCCTTGAGGTGTTTCCATTGGTCTGCCACAACAATATTGCACACCCTGCCACAGAAGCTATACAAATATCACACAATAACAACAAAGGCGAAAATTCTTGGTTTCCCAATTGTGGGTGTGTGTGTGTGTGTGCTTGGTGCAAGGCAAACAAGGAACTTATCCGTTCAACCAGTGCCTCAACTAGCCAGTTCTGTGCATTCTTACGTTTTTAGCCTTTTTGGCCTACGCTAGGCTTGGGTTTTTCTTATACACCTGCACTTTGGTCACCTGCATAACACCCTATTCCCCTTTGCAATCACTTTTCTCTAGGTCCATCAACTCCTAACCTGCTTTTTCATTTCCTGTGCTCGCTGGGCAATTTCTCTTGGAAAATTCGCATGAGTGTGTAATTCTTTCTCTCCGCTTCCACTGCATTTTTCTACTCCATTGTTCTTCACCTGTCTGTAGCTTTGCTGGTTCGCAGAACAACAGTTGAATGTTGCTTTTTGTCTTGGACTTGGTTGGAGTCGTGTTTGTTTTGGTGCCTGTGTCAACACTGGCTCGTACACACTGTCACAATTGTTTGTTCAATTACTTGTAAATTAGATTTTATGGTTTTCCAACATAACAGTATTGTGAAATTGTTGTTAAAGGAATTTTGTGGCACAGAGCAACTCTCGGAAAAACGCTTTGATTCAATAAAAAATATATTTTCACAAACATGTAACACAATTTACAAAAAGTATGTTGAATTCCAGATAAATAAACATATCTAATTAAATTAAGAGATAACAAAATCTAGTTTAGTGCTTTGAAAATGAAGCATCAGAAAAAGGAAAAAGAATGCAGTTCATATATATTAATACTGAACTATGTGCATTAGAGTGGGTCGATTTTTTCTATAAAATCACATATGCGGTAAATATTCTGCGGATTCTGAACAACTTTGCCTAAGAGACTATGGATCTCGAACCAGTTTCGAAGTAGCAAATTTTGAGGTAAAGTTTAAAGGATCTGAATAATCAGTTGTATGAGAGAAATGTGATATAGTTTTCCGATCTGGCCGATTCCGAAAAATGATCAACAGAATATCAAAATGCTTCTACTTATTTCATTTCATTCGGATGTCTTAAAAACTGACAAAAAACTGTTTACAATATCTAAAAAACTCGGAGAAGATATCTTGTCAAATAGAAAAGTTTTCCAACTTGGTTTTAATTGATCAGTTTGAATAGTAGTTATATGCTATAGTGCCCCGATATCGACGGTTGCGACAAATGAGGGAAAAAGCAACGTTTTTAAAATTTCTGATCGGTATTTCAAAAACTGCTCCAGAGCCCGATGGCTTACCGGCTGAGCTGTTTAAAACCGGTGACGAGAAGCTAAAAAGGCGGATGTTCAAGCCATGACTTCGTCAGATGAATACGAGACTGATGATTGGAATGTGGGTGTACTCTAACTTTCCCGCAAGAAGAGAGATGCCGCAGTTTGCGCTATCGTGGGATCAGCTTTCTTAATATTGCATATAAGGTTCTTACGACAGTACTGTGTGAAAGACTTAAGTCCATTGTAAATAAACTAGTTGGACCTTAACAGTGTTGTCTTAGACTTGACTTTTGCCACCATAGATCAGGTTTTCACAACACGTCAAATCCTAGAGAAGACCCTTGCCATGCCTAAATTCAGAATCCCCACAAAATTCGTACTACAAAAAGAATGACGTTGAGCACAACCATCAGCTCCATCAAAATCGGGAAGCACCTCTCCGAGCCGTTCGATATCAGACGAAAAGCCGTCAACACAGCCTTTCCCAGCGTAGAAAAAAAGCAGCGAAAGGAAGTTGGTCTTGTAAGGACGAGAGCGAGACAAAGTATCTAGAGTCAGACAGAAAGACTCCTTGAAAAAGTTAAGGACTTAGAAACATGTCGGACAGAAAAGCATAAGCTCCACCTATAAACTAAGTCTAGAGATCAAAAATGATTCTTGCCAACAGTTACTGTTTTTGGGTCGGTAGGCAATTGAGAATCCCTTTCTCGACGAACAAAAATTACGCTCTATAAATTTCTCATGCCTTATGGCACGGAGCAGAAACATGGACGATGACGGCTGGAGATGAAAAATCACTTAGAGTATTCGAGAAAACTTTTCTTTCTAAGATCTTTGGAGCTGTCCACGTAAGCAATTAATATCGAATAAGATGAAACCATAGACTGTTTGAGCTTTACGGTGGCATGGATGTATTTAAGCGCATAAAAATGCAACGAATGCACTGGTTAGGTCATATAGCTCGCAGGGAGGATGATGCTCCAGCAAAATGCTGCTTCGACTCGAGACTGATGAGTGGAAAACGGAAGCTAAGTGGCCTCGCATCCAATGGAAGGACCTAGGCCATAGCCACCTGTGTGCACTTGGGATGTACCAAGGATCGACTCATCGTTGTAGTGCCAAAGAAGAACAAGATTTCAAAAACTGGGGACAGTTCACGTATATACAGGTAGACAGACTTAAATTGACTCCGCTAGTCATGTACAAGGTTATCATTTATATATCCTATATTTCTTTCTGGTTGTTACAAACTCCGTAGCAATCAGGGTATCGAAATCAGTCGCATGAAATTATGAATATTAAATCTCATCATAAAAAAGCCAATTTTCTCTACCCTTTAACTACCCCCCCGACACTTAATGTAGCTGTCCATTATAAATAAATATTAACTGTGTCAGTCTGAGAGCCTAAAGTAGTAACTCATTAATATCGCTTTGACAGCACCTAGTTGAGCAGAAAATAGGAAAAGCATTGCCAACTGCCACTAATTAGCATGCGCTCATCATTATTTGAAAAAAAAAAGTTTTGTACCGAGCTTATACTCATATTGGAAATGCTGTCACAGTTGATACGTACAATGATGGCATTTCAAATAACCGTTAGTCCAGCTGGCATTACGCTTGCACAGCACCACGAAGCTACATTGCACATAACCGGAAAATGGGAAATAAGAAAAATTAGTTTTGCCGCGAGAAGCGCGAGCAATTGAAAACGGATGTGACCCACCCCTCGTGCCGCCTAAAGTGCCAGAGCTCCAGCAACGCTATGACGCATGTAGTGTGTGTGTGCGTGTGCACTGTGCTACACCGCCATTAACTTTGTTTAACAAATAACAAACTGTCAATGAGTTGATTAACGATGTTTTTTGCATAAACTGCAATTAGCCTCAACCGCGTTCGCTCTTCACT
Source organism: Bactrocera correcta (assembly GCA_027475135.1). Lineage (NCBI taxonomy): Eukaryota > Metazoa > Arthropoda > Insecta > Diptera > Tephritidae > Bactrocera > Bactrocera correcta. The sequence continues at coordinate 163,955,113 of CM050325.1, forward strand.
CTTCGCTCCTCACAAGCATCTGCACAGCGCGACGAGCAATGATGGCTTTGTGCTGCCACTGGCGCGCTCCTTGTCGCAATTGATAAATGGGCGTGATTCCGCTCAAAGACACGCCAGTGGTATGTGGCACGGTGTGGCCGGCCGCGCCATCATGGCCCGCCATGGCTTCATTTAACTGAGCTGCCACTATGCTCAGCCATATTTACTAACTCTTACCGTGTCACTTGCTGTTGTTGTTGCATGTAGTGACACCAGTTAACGCTATTTAGTTGTATGTTGCCGGTTGGCTGTTGTTGTTTTGGTTGTCGTAACAATTACAGCAACAATAAATGACTGGTTGTCGTGTCTGGCTGATGATGATAAGCAAAAATGACAGTGAGTGCCGTCAGTGAAGGTGTAGCAGCCATTGAGGTATTATTATGAGCCACGCCAGCAGCAAAGCAACAAGCGCCCGCAAAACACCAACAAAGCAACTACTTAAGGCATCTCTCGTAGTCCTCCTTATACGGCCGCAAGTCCGTATATTTGTTTGTGCGCAAGTGGCGCTCTATAATTGTAGTCCATCAGTGATATTGTGCCACGTATGGCGTAGTCAGTCAACATCATTATGATCGCTATCACAATACACCATTCGCACCGCCCGCCCCTAACAGCAACTGGCATGGCGAAGACCAGCAACGCAACAAGCTCATTGGTGGCTTTGTCGCATTGGTGACCAACAGAACTGCTTTGTAAGCGTGTGACTTGTCACTCGAGCAAGTGCAAGTGTCACTTTTGCCTCGGGGCATTTTCGCCACCTTGGCTGTCAAAGCAATCATTGCCTCTTATACTCGCGGTTGCTTATTTTTTGCGCCCGCTTGTTAGCGCCTTATTCGAACCGGGCTGGCTGTCAATAGCGACACTTCTAGTGCTTAAAGTCCTGCTTTTTTTGCGCTTTAAAGTTCAATATTAATATCATGCAAATTGCATGCTCTAAGAAATTAATTGCTTGTCAACGAGTGCAATGGTGTAGTCATTCAGCGCATGTAAATTTGTATAGTCTAGGAAAAGTGTGACCCACTATGCATATTTAGTGTAGCGTCAGCGGAGTGACGGTGCAGTGGTGACAGAATGATTAATGCGGCGACAAAATTGGAGCAGATAAATTGAGTAATTCGATTAAAATTGTATGAGCGACCAGCATACATACAGACAGTATATGGCATAAGTCTATCGGTAAGCACCAGCTAGGCCATCTTCAACAGAAAATGCACCGAGTCCGGCACAAGCTTCATAAATAATAATAATAGGACTATAAATAGCTTTTTTTTAATATTCAGTGGATTGTTTCACAGATATAATGTATAAAATTTATTTTATTATTATGCTCGTATATAATTACTTTTGAAATTTATGTAGCTCACACATTCTAAGAAAGAGGAGAAAAATCTTCACATAAAACTTATCTCTAAAACTCTTTGAAATTGAAATTACAATTTCCTTCATTTTATTGGGTAATCGAAGAAGTCTTTTCTTATTTTGTCAATAGATGTCGCATCAGTTCGTGTAACACAACAATGCTCGCTGCTCCAACCTGGTCGAACGATTGATTCTACATTTTAATGTCAACAACTAATGAGATTAAAGCAAGCAATCGGAAAAAACGGCCAGAACTGATCAACAGAAAGGGCTTCGTCTTCCATCAGGACAACGCTAGACCACACACATCTTTGATGACTCAGCAAAAACTGGGAGACCTTGGCTAGAAAGTTTTGATGCATCCACCATATAGCCCTGACCTTTAACCATCGGACTACCATTTGTTTCGGTCAATGCAGAACTCTCTTAATGGAGTAAAGTTGACTTCAAGAGAAGCCTGTCAAAATTACTTGTCGCAGTTTTTATTAAAGTTCATTATAAAAATAAAAAAAAAATATGTTTAAGTTTGATTAGAAATATATACTTTTTCGACTACTCAATGTTGTTTATGAAGCCACAAAATTAAGTCAGTGGCGCATGTATTCATACATGCATACAGACAAGGTTACAGCAATGAAACAGCTGTAAAGGGATTAGCAACAAAGCACCGCAACAAAATGTCAACTCAAGGCCAGTGCCAAGAGAAAAATATTGTTTTATAAATTTCAACTTATTCCAAAAATGACTTACCTCAATCAATCACAAGTCCGGTGTCCACATTAACTGTCTTTGCACACTCTTAACATATTTTACACTATACTCAACAGCTCTTTGCTATTTCCGCTGCACCGGCTCAACGCGCTTTCACACTCAAATTTCCACTTAAATAACCATGCCCGCACTGCTATTTCACTAATTTTCCAAGAAATATACACTAAACTACTTTTTTATACACGTAGCACTAAATTTAAAGCGATATGTAACACAAAATAAGACTTTTTCACAAATTCTTCACTGGAGTAGCGGAATTGCACCGAATAAGTTTAAATGGCGGCAAAGAACTGACAGGTAGCGGAGGCACATGAGCTGTGCCAAACACCTTAATTTGCATTTTTTGGTTGTGGTATTAGCTAAATTTTGAAGGTTTGTTGCATAGCATAGAAAAAAAATTAGAAAAAACAATTTCTTATTAATTAATATATTTCCATTTGTTGTTGGAGAGAAAGCCCATTAAAGTACTAGTTATATAAAAAGTGGTTATGGGTAATATATATTGTTTTTTGTAGGTGAAGCTAAAAAATTTTAGATTATTTAAATATACATATATAACACATTTTTTAATTAATCTTTTAATTGTAGAATTCACATAATGTTGATTTGAAGATAATATTCGTTCACTGTAAATTGTCTAATTGCTTCTACTACTTTCAGCTGAAGATGTTCATATAAATATTTATAATTTAAATAAATATTAATAAATCACTTATTTAATAAAAATAATAATACTTCCCTGCAATAATACTTTCTCTTGCTTTTCATTGCTTTGAATAAATTTATTGTTAAAAACTAATCATTATGAGCGATCACTAGACTGTGCTATCTGCTGGCCATTAGTACTCGTATAGGCAGTGTTTCTTAAAGTGAAAAAATATAAAACGACATTTACATATGTATATTGGTAAGCAATAAATATTTTATGCGAATATATTTCAAAATTTAAGTATTGAACCAAAATTAGAAAGCTCTGTTAAATATCAATATATATAAAAAAATTAAATCCAAAATATTTTGTTATAATGTAGATACAACCCTGGTCCTCTAACTTGCCTTCGTTGACATTTCCGCCATTGCTCTTTAGTTTCCGCATTCGCATTTGAAAAGTGCAAGCTTACGAAGAAATATTAGAATTGTAATTTATTAAACTAACAAGTTTGTTGATTTGATATTAAATATGAATTTTAACATAATTTTTGTGTGGAAAATAAGGAAATTTAAAAGACTTGAAGCTATAAGGTTCCCAGTGTTGGCGAAAGCATATACGAGTATACAGCAGTTTAAGTGCACCAAGAAGCCTGAAGAATAAAAGTAAAAGCGTAATAGTATGGAGATGTGAGTATAAAAATAAGTAATTATAAAATTTTTCACTAATCTACAGCAAACAAACAAATCAAAGAGCCTATAAAATTTACAAAGATCGGTTGTTCGGGTAAGTGCTCTTGAAAGAATGGTTTTTACAAACTATTGACATTAAGCATGAACGGCTCCAAAGACAGCCGCGGCAGGATAAATAAATTTCGAAATAATTCAAAAAGAGCATTAATATAATTACACTAGCTTAAAGTCATTGTGCGACTGTGATGTTAGACGCTGTTTCTTGCTCATTTTGGTTTGCTAAAACCGAAAGTGATAATAAAAATTTCCTAACACGTAGAATTGCGATCTAGTCAAAGTGTAATCAAGGAGTGTTGGTGTTGTACGTAACTGAAAACTTTTGAACTCAAATTCGGAAACAGGATAGCTCAAATAACGCACATTAGCCGCAAACTTTTTCTTCAGATTTGTTGAGTAGTGCTATCAAGTATTTTCTTGGCATGATTTGCTTTTTATAAAATTATTAAAGTAATAAGTGATCATTGTCAAGGTAGCTGTAATTAGAAGACTTATTTATATTCTAACAAACTTAATATAGATAAGTTAATAGCTCAATTGCTAATAGCAATAACTAGCTTCATTAACCTCTTTTCTTGTTCTTCACACACGCACAAGCCAAAAATATTTATGAATAATTCCAACGGCAAACCGTATTCAATGCGCTGGAAGGTAATAAAATTTCAACAATAACAACAAAACAAGACATAGCCCATTCTTTAGTTTGCCGTAGATTTATGATATTGAAATGGAGTGTAGAAATTGTAGGCCTACGAAGCCGACAATGAACCAGCACCACCTTAAGCCAAAGTGCCGATATGAAGTGTGAAAGAAAGGCGAATACTTTACGGTAAAATTAAATTTATATATGAGCCGCTATGCGGTCTGCCTTTGCTTGACGCCGTTTGGCGCTGGATTGCAGGCAGCTCAGCGCTTATTTGCGCTTTTTTCGCCTAAGTTGGCAACAATTTTACGACTTTACACTTCTATCGACAGATTCGTAGTGACGCGTAAATTTCTGTGTGCCTGCAGGGGATTACGGTGGTCGGCAGAAATCGTCGGGAAAAGCAGAAAATTTGTTTGAAAAGCGCTGAGTTATGAATGTGGCCGATGCGTTTTTTGTTGGCGCCGCCAGCGGCATGATTAGATAGCATTGCCGGCTGGTTAGGCGCTTGCTAGACTCCCGACTGACCGTTTTGATTTTTGTTTGTTTGCGATATAGGCGGTACGCGTCTTGCCAATTTTGATGGTCAAATGCCATAAATCAAAATGAAACGTTGTCATGCGGCGGCGAAGGAACTACGTAGCTAGAAGAAGCGCAGCTACATTGACACAAACTTTCATGCAAAACTTTGCCGCAAACAAATTGAAAGAACCTAACGAAAGGAGGAAGAAGAAGAAGCTGCAGTTGTTGCTACATGATTTTGTGAAATTTTGGCAGGCAGTGATAGTGTGAATGAAATAAATGGACGCGCAGATGGCTGCGAGCCATAAATGAAAAACTAATGCGAAGGCGATCTCTGCAAACGAGGCACGGAACGGAAGCGAGTGCAATGAGCTGGAGAGGGAGAAAGAGAGTGCGGTAGAGCGGCTGTGGCACAGGAAGCGACAGCTGGTCGCATAAAGAAAAGATAGCGCTAAAGTACTGTTAGTGAATTCTTAATAAAGTCTGCTGTAGCTGTTGTGCCGAAGCAAAAAAGAGTAGAACGGGCAAACAAAAACACTATGGCACAGAGTCCGACGCACCAGAATGCAGTTATGCAAAATTTATGTGTTTCTGGGACAAGCCTTCAATGAAGAAAGTGTCTAACATAGCGGCATTTACAGGCACATTGGACTGGCGAAATGGAACGGCAGCTGGTGTGAGAAAAGCAACTTGCAGTGCCAGTTTAAAGACAATTGGCAACACTTTTCAATATAAATTTAAATGTGGCAACTATAAGCGCACATAAATAACTATTTGGCTTCGTGTCCTGTGGACCGTTTGGCTCATAGTCTGATTATAGTACAGTTGAGTTTTACTGCAATAATGTTTAAGAACTTTAAAGTTAAGTTTATCACAGCAATTAAAGCATAAGATTGAGGTTAAAGGGATTTTTGGTGAAAACTACTTTTTCTTTATTCTTCAAGCTTACAACAGCTCGCCAGTCATTCTTCCTTTTTGCGGTTAGGCGCCAATTAGAGTTCCAAGTGTAGATCCTTCTCCACCTGATCTTTCAAAGGAGTGGAGTCTTCCTCTTTCTCTGCTTCCCCCCGGCGGGTACGGGCGTCGAATACTTTCAAAGCTGAAGTGTTTTTGTCCATACGGACGACAAAACCTTGGCAATGTAGCCGTTGTCTCTTAATTCGCTGGACTATGTCAATGTCGTCGTATCTCGATGCTCATCTTCCATCGAATGCAGATCTCGTAACGTCGACTCATCAGATGTTGTCATCGCTATTTTTTCCAGCAGTAGTCGTACGATAGGGAGCGCTTTGTTGAAACATCATTTAGTATCGAACGGCTCGGAGAGGTCCTTCCTGACCCTGATGGAGCTTTTGGAATTGCTCATCGTCAGTTTACAACACAGTTACATTTTCCAACGATTTCCAATGGTTGTGGCAACTGGACCGGTTTAGCCGATTTGCTTGAAATATGGCATGGTTGCTTTATTTTTCAGATGACCACAAGTCTAGAAATCATGGCGACGAGGACATGGTCTCAATCGCCAACAACGCTCGAAATTAAGACCTCTAGACCAGACACCCCTAATTGACATTCATGATTTCCTCAACAATCTACCGCTGCTACTTAACCTTACTTTAACATTGCTAACCGGAAGGTCGCACATTGTGAGTTATTTAAATTGAGGAACTCGTTTACATTTTACTATTTACCCTTTCCCAATGCTTCTAACACATTTACACAGTAACTTAGCATGCATCCACCGTTTACCGTAAATATGAACCCTTCTAAAATCACCAAAATTCCAACACCCGATCATAAACGACACAAAGTGGCCACCAATTCGACCGTTAAATTCCGACAACATAACCAAATGCATTTCCACGATTTGCAAGTACGTAAACGTAAAAATAAAGCATAAAATAGAGGAAAGAATAAAAATGGCAAAGAAATAAATGTAAAAACAATTGACAGTATCTTTTGCGAGTTCATGAAATAAATAAACATATACTTGCAGACCCCAACACCCGTGCCCCTATGTAAGCGTGTAGCTATGGTATAAATTCTGTCACCAATTTTACGTATTTCTGATATTTTTTTACAATGAAGAAATAAAATGTTTATTGCAACGATGAAGTTATCGGACTGGAAAATAAACTCTACTTGGCAGCGACCCAAATGAAAAGGGCGAACGTGAAACAACGCAACGGAGGTAAGCAGCAAGCGCCAGCAAACTGTGGCAGAAAATGCATAGAAAATTTTATAGAGCATCTACGCCAGCTTTGGCTGTAGCAAAAATGGGGGGAGGGGTGTGAGGCTTCGGGTGGACGCTTGTGTGTGCGCTAGCAATGTGCCACACTCAAGGGGGCAACACGGTTCAACGGCTGCCTAACAGTGGCGACGACTACGTCATGCCACGGACAAGCGCCGTATGCTGGCTGCAGTCGGCGACCACGACGTTGAGTGTGGGTGCGTCGATTTAAAGCTCGAGTAAAGCAATATTGCTTGCCCTTATCACTGCTTAAATGTGTATGTGTGTGTGTGTGAATTATGGTACAGCATTAGTGCATTGCTTGCCATTTTGGCAATATGCTATACAAAAACTGTCCAACAAATTTGTGGTCGTTCGATTGTCGCATGGCGCGTTGTTGAGTGAATGTGCGCTAAGTTGTTGAGGGAGTGGGTGCAGGTGGGGTGCGCTGCAAAGCACAATTTATGTGCGCCAACATTTTCGGCAAACCCTGTGAAATATTTGTGATCCCTGCGATGATGTACGGCATATCGATAGGAAAATATTACGTAGCGTTGTTAGTGCTGAGCAGAGTTGGCAACAGTTGACATTGGCGGTGTATGCGTTGTGTGTGTGTTGGGGGCTTACACTTAGAATATTATGATTTTGCAATGTTACCGTTAAGCGTATTTGCAGCTTAGTGCTGTTTTGCATGTCTGAAATTGATGTTGTCTGTCTGCACGGCCGCCCGCTTATCTTTGGCTGGAATCTCGAGTGTCAGACTCCACGCTGGAAGTGGCTCGTATTTAGTTGCCTGGTGTGTATTCTAAGCCTACAGCACCCACAACACGACCCAGCTCAATGTGCTCCATGAAAATTATTGATTTTTATTTTTCAAATATTATAACAACAACAAAGTGGATTGGCCCATCGGCAGAAGCATACATATACGTATAGAAAATATCTGATATTACATGTACATATGCATTTTATTGCTACTCTTGATATATGTGTGGCCGAAGCTTCATTATATTTACATGCGCACATAAATTTCCAAACAGGCAAGTTCATATAGTCATCCATCTAAAGCTGGCACAAACCGTTCTGGGCTCCGCCTTCTACTCCTGAAGCTATATCGCCGCTTCCCCCGCTCTGCCCTAACGCTGCTGTGCCAGCGCCAACTCTATTAGGCCTACTTGAGTCCATATACTTGAGCCGGCTCGTACGCCGAAGCGGTACACATGTTGCAAACTTGTAAAAGTGTCATGTAAATTCGTTGTACTACGTGTACACCGTGCTGAGCGTCCGTCGGACCCCCTTCGTGCCTGTAATCAGTTAGAGACAGCTCCGTTAGTTGTTCGCCTGCCAGCTTGCGTGCCTGCCGCCCGGCAGTTCGGCTGAAGTGGTTCTGTTCCAGTTACATACACTCGAGTCGGCCACACAATTTATGAGCATCTCCAATCCAACGCTGGTAATATGGCAATGTGGCGACGTCGTCGGTGCGCACGGTCGCTAGGTACTGTTGTTGCCGCCGCTGCTTCTGTTGCTAATATTGTCCGACAATGAAGCCAATACATGTGCTCGAACACACACGCACACACATACAGTCGCACAGAAAACCGATAGTTGTCGGTGTTCATGTTGTAAGCCACTAACCTAACAGCAATGTGCAACATAACAAGCAACAAACACACAAATAAGCATAATGTATGAAGGTAACCCATTCGCAGTGGCAGCGCCGGCGACGTCGGCATTCAATGCAATTGGAATCTTAATAAATTGTCGAATGGCATACAAATAAGCACATAAATATAGTCATTTATAACACACACACACACATACATAGTGACATTTAGACCCACAGAGTCGGTGTATCGGATTTATACCAGCGTATTGTAGGTGGAACCTGCAACACCCCGGCTGCATAAAATATTTAACAAGCTTTTTGTTGCTTAATACGGTAAAACACTATGTATGACCGTTGTTCACATGTCCGATATGCAAGCATTTAATAAATAAGTTTGCCGAATTTCGACATATTTGGGCAAACGAGCTCTATTTGTCAGTGGGCCGTAAATTAGGCACAAACTGTCACGCTATCGTATTTTCGAAAATACAACTTGCAACACCTCGTTCACATTTATTGTATGCAAAGAGAGGGAAAATAAGCAATATCGGTGTTTTATTTGATAAAATATTATTATTGGTGAAAGATAGGACTCCTCAAGGTCACAGCGGAATTCTCAGTTTTCAATGTTTACGTTGGTCTAGCAGACTTCAGTCTTTAAGAAGATTGTTATTTCCTGCGAGCTGGTTCACAAAAACTAGTGGAAAAGTGTATTCCTACTACTCCCTTCTAAGCAAAACTGGACTTCGGACTCAACTGGCCTTGAACGCAGAAACGATAAGCCGCTCATCAGAAGAGGAGAAGTACGTTTCCAGTCATATTTAATATGCTCTTTGCATTTATTTCATTTACTTAATGAATTGCAGACCAAGAAGGATCAATACCCGGAAAATTTTCAAAAAGATATTTTCACAACAGTATTCCATCGATTTCGACTTTGGATATACATAAGTATGAATAACCTATAGCTTCACCACCCAGGAACTTGAACTTCCTCTTCTACTTTTCATTGGTAGGGATTTTTAAGGGTCGGGTCCCAAACCCAGCACACAACCCTGGGGTGGGCATGTCTCGCCTTTTCACTAGCCTTCAAACAGTTGCTTTTTAACTACCCAGAGGATACTTGGTCTAAAACCGGAAGTCTTGAGCTGCTTGAGCAATATGTAAAAGAATCGTTTCCGACCACTCCCAAGGGAATAGCGCTCAGAGAACTTTCCTCACTTGCGTGAATTTCTACGCATGGATTCTCCATCCTCCTGACCCAAATAATATGTGGACATTGGTGCCTTGGAAGCTACATACACAGATTTCATCATGACACCAGACCAAGCTCTCCGGAGTGTGCTGAGTACATAGAAGACTCCGAAGAGGTATTATGAAAAATTTGACGACAGTGACTGCCTCAACTCTTACAAAACTGAGACATACCATAAAGGAGACATGTCACTCCCACGAAGTAATGCTTAATCCAGTGGTTCCGTGGGGTATGTCATAGGAGGGTTAGGTTTAGCGACCTAAGGTTCCGCAACACGGCTTTCGATACCTCCCTCCATTATAAAAATGGAATCTTTATATATCTTTCGATTTTCGCAATATCTGATGAGTCGACGCTACAAGTTTTCGAGAGAAAGGTTCTGCGGAAGATTTATGGTCCTTTGCGCACTGGTCACGGCGAATATCGCATTCGATGGAACAATGAGCTGTATGAGATATAAGACGACATTGACATAGTTCAGCGAATTAAGAAACAGCGGCTGAGCTGGCTAGCTCATGTCGTCCGTATGAATGAAAACAGTCCAGCTCTGAAAGTATTCAACGAAGTTCCCGCCGGGGGAAGCAGAGAAAGAGGAAGACCTCCACTTCGATGAAAAGACCAGGTGGAGAAGGATGTGGATTTGCCTGGATTCTCCAATTGGCGCCATATTACAAAAACAAGAAACTTTTGGGACGCTATTGTTAACTCGGCTATAACCGAATAAGCGATTTCTACGCCAGTTAAGGAGAAGAACGACATGCCAAATAAATATTGGCTTTATGAACACAACATCCTCGAAACCTCCAATTTTGATGACGTGCATGTATGTACTCCTGAAAAGTACAAAAAGACGAAAATCCTGCCAAACAACTCGGACTTAAAAGTATCAATCATTGCGGCCAATATCTGAACGGTAGTGCATCCAAATTTTGATATATTGTCCTCCTTTTCATTCTTATGCAAATAAATAAGGATTCTAACCAAATGTCTACCAATTAATTTAACTAAAGTCTCTCACTCAACACACAACTTTAGTCTTTTGATACGTGTTTTGGATATCTAATTTGAAAAATGGAAACATTAAACCTACCTCCTCCTCATAAGTGCAAAAATGTGCTCATATCACAACAGCACCAATGCAGTAAACAACAATGAAAGTTTAACTAAAAGTTTTCCTCAATTATACTCCAAAATATTGAAGAATTTCTAATGTAATTTGTGGCTTGGCTGGAAAATAATTGCATAAATGGCTGGCATAGAGTGAAACAACAACAAAATTGCATATGCCATAAACGCACAAACACGTGGCAACGCCACATAGTTGCATTTTCCCCACACGCCACCACATAGTCCACACAAAGTTATCCGAATTCGAGCAAACTGGTATGGCAGTAGCTAGTCTTGTGCGCTTGACGTGCGTCTGTCTAGCCTGAATGACGCGTTGCAGTTCGTGAGCGCTTTTCAAAATATTAATAAACACTTTTGAGGTATTTGCGGTGCTAGTTCACGCCTGGACTGCCACTGCAATGACTTGCAACGGGATTGCGAATAGGCGGGCTTCCAGTGTTGCAAATGCTATAGATTAATGAAGGGTTCCTCTATTGTAATGCGCGAGGCTTTGATAACGCCTGCTAAATAGCAAGTGTAAATAGTGAGTCACTTGAGATTTGAGCCTGCACTCGGTGGAAGCCAAAAGCCTCAGCAAATCAAAAATTGAGCGCTCGCGACGCTGAAAGCTCACACCTCCACACCAAACCAATTTGAGGAAAATTGTATTCCAGTCTCCACTTGCCTGCCCTCGCCTTTCTGCAGCACCCTTTATTTATTTTGGTCGGCGTATATGCTTGTTGGTCGGTCGGTCGCTTGGTTTGCCCTACTATTCCGCTATAGCCGTCCATCAAAGTGTCTATCAAGCGGCGGCGTCGCCTGCATACACACCACAAAATTCACAAATATTGCTAAATTCACACACACACACATACACACCATTTTCGTTGGCATGTGTGTCTAGCAGCACGTGTGCTTGTGTGCTCTCCCACTTTCCTACGAGTTCGTGTTGAAGTCTGGCTTCGCTTATGTTGAGCGCAAATGCGTGTTTTTACGCCTGTTTGTATGCTTTGCAAATTCTACCTTCCTGCCGAGTTACAACTGCTCACAGTCGAATACTGTTGCAATACTGCTTTTCAAAGTAATTCGTTGCCATAGCTGCTGTTGCTTGCTTGTTGCCGTTTTTGTTGCTACTGTGTATTTCTAGTGGATTTGCTGGCGAAATGCACTTTTACAATTTGCTTAGTGCCGAAGTTTTACCGTCTACTTACCGGATTTGACGTTGTTGCTCACACACACACACACACATACACTCTTTCGTACGTTCCAACTCCATAGCCAACTCAAATCCTCCGTTCTCCTCGGCAAGCGATTCCTCGTCTAACAGCATTTGCTGCCCGGCGGGAAGAAAGTAGCTGTGGTCGACAGGCAGCTTTTCATTCTCGTTGTTTGTTCGTTTGTTTGCTTGTGTTTAGCTTTTCATTTGGCTTCGTCTCTCTGCTTCACCAGCCCTCTAAGTTACTGTGCTTATTCTCACCGGCTGTCTGTGTGTGTGTGTGTCGGTGCGCCGGTCTCCAGTTAGCTGAGGGAATTGACGTTTTGTTCAAATTAATTCTAAGTTGAAATGCAAGTTTTGCATGCGCCAGTACACATTCGAGCGCCGTTATTTGCCGAGTACTCTTGGGTTAGTCGACTTCCACTTCAGCTTCAAATGCAAATGCGAATGAATATGAAATTTTAATTTTTAATGCTCGCATTTCTGACGTCCACTTTAATTACTTGAACGTTGTGAAATCAGTTGTCAAAGTTTTTGCAAATTTTTGCCAACAACAACAACGTGCTCAACAGGTTTTTATTTGCGCAGCGAAAGTTTCACTTTAACCGCTATGTGGCAAGTGTGCGTTGGTGTGTTAGTTTTTGCATGAAAATATTTCTGTGAAAGTTTGCCTTTAATGTGACGCGGTTGGCTTTGAATTTTCGTAAATAAAATTGCAATTGAGTTGGTGGTGAGTTTTGCAATGAAAAGTTGAAGCGCATTCAACTTCAACTACGACAGGTGCTTATAACACAATGATAATGCTCGGGAAGACAATAAAGCTGTGTATTCTGTGGCGTTGGCCAGTGTGAAGCTTATAGATAATAAGCACACATTTCTAAAACTGTTGTGAATTCCCTGAAGTTTGGTTAGTTTCTATCATAAGCTATGGATATTTCCACAAACAGCACATGGTTGTGATATTCTTAAAATTTCTTCGAAATTTTGAGGTTAGGTTAGGTTATGCATAGGCGAAACACCACAATAGTCAAATTTTTCATGCGGAGATTGCTGCCATTAAGGTAGCCGTATATTTACTGCTCGGGTGTGCAGCTTCATCAGAGAAATGGCTACCACCTTGATAGCAGTTCTTGACAGTAGCCTTGAGCTCACTAACCGTGCGTTCAAAGCTGGTTAAGGAATGTCTGACCTCGTTATCAATGGCAGCGAGTCACTCTGTGATAAGACCGGGATGAGTAGAAAGGCGATGAACTGGCAGAAAATGGGTCAGCGCTCCTCTCTCCTCATGTCTTCTGCTACTGGATAGCTGGGCTTCGCGGGAACTTGGTCAGCGCTGAGCTACCATGGTTTCATGCGCTATCCTGAGGTTCTTTTAGCCCAAGATCGAACATAAACGATTCAGTGGGCTCTCTGCCCTCAATAAGGCTAGCTTCTCCCTGGTTGTGGGGTTCTAACAGGCCATTTGCCTATCGGAGTCCATGTCGTAAGGTTGAGAATCTTATGCAATTCCATCTGCAGAAACTGTATAGAAGTAAAAGAGGTGGAATCATCTCAGCACTTCCTTCTTGATTGTCCTGCGGTTGCGAGATCAATCCTAGAGCACTTTGAAACTCACACTTTCAAATGTCCCACCGAACTGGTAGGAATAGAAATTAAACTTCGAATTACAGGTGTTCACTTTTTATGGCATCAAAAATAACTGCATATAGCAGTTCAAGTGCGATCTTTGGATCAGTCATCTAACCTAACTTAACCTAGGTTATCAATTCCAGGGTGGATCAAAATGAGACTAGGTGCTGCATTTTAAATTGAGATACCAAATAATATTTTTGTCTCTTTCGCTCAGTATATCTCTCTTCCTGTCTAACTCTCTCTCTGCTCTCTTCCACTCTGTCTATCTCTTTTTTATTATATCTGAATGTGAGCTATACTGACTATGTAAAGGCCAAGGTGATCAGAAGGAACTAGTTCACTTTTCACATTACGTACCGAATAATATCTCTATCTCTTTCTATATCTATCGTATACTGAATGTTTGAGCTGTACTGACTATGTGAAGGCCACTAACAATCTCAGCCAGTAATCAAAACTCTAGAAGAGCAAGAAATTTCGCACTTTCTGCTTAATTAATAAACTTACGAGCCAAAAATAATCTAAAATCGATCGTTATTCTGAAATTTTAACGTTTTCTATAAGTCAACCTTGAAAGAATTTCGTTAGAGTTAATTGAAATAGTTCGAGGTCTTAATTTATCATTAGTGATATTAAGTACATATATGTTAATGGCTTTGAACTGTTACAAACTCTTCAAAAATTCTAAACAAAGGTTCTCATTAGACAAATACAAAAATATCATATATATATACATTAGAGCGGTCGATTTACAGGGAACTAAAAACAGAAAAGAGCTAATATGCGGGAATTATTCTACAGATCATTCTGTACAATTTTATCTCAAAGATTATGAGTCTAAAAGTGGTTTCGAGTCAGCGATTTTTAAGGCGAAGTTTTTTATTGATCTTAAAATTTTTTCGTCAGTTTTTGAGATATTCGAATGAAACTAACTACGTAGGTGCCTTTTGATAGTCTGTTGATCACTTGTCGGAATCAATCTAATCGGACAACTAAAACACATATCTCCCATGCAACCGATTATTCAGTTTTTTTAAACTTCACCTTAAAAATGAAAAATCCTTGGCTTGAAACTGGTCTTAGCCTCACAGTCTCTTTGGCAAAAGTGTTCAGAATGTTCCCGCATACGTGATTTTATAGTAACAAAACCGACCCGCACTAATGTACACACACTTATGTATGTGTATGTGGTTATGCCTCAAGACATCAGCAGAGATTAGCTTACAATGCAGACTCAAAATTGGGAAAACTAACACACAGACCAAAACAAATAGCAATAATCAGAAGTAGAACAAAGCGAAAAAAACAACAACAAACAACAGCAAGGATATCAACAGCAGCGTAGAAACGAAAAAAGGCATTAGCCGAATGAACGAATTTTTCATTTGTGTTATTGATGCATTCACACCTGAAGGTTGAAATGAAAACATTGAAAAGATTATCTTACACTCCGGAGGCAATGATACGGCAACGTATTATGTGATTAAACCTCTTGACGAATGGAAATGCAGAAATTGTGAAAATGTGTGGGAATTGCCAGAATGGGAAATGGCCAAATGAAAGCAGAAGCAAGTCTTGCCACAAAGTGAGCGCACACCGAACCGAAGGCGGGCGGGCGCCACAGCTGATGAAGTAATTTTCTAAAAAGCACTCACAGCATAGCCAACACATGGATAAGCAGCTATTTGTGTATGTATGTATGTATGTATGCACATACAACAAAAGTGGCATTGCATTGTAGCGATGTTGCAGCAACAAAAGTTGAGCGCCTGAATTTGATTGCAATGCCGGCGACTGTGCGACGTTGCCACAAAGTGGAGCAACGATGCTGCAAATGCTGTTGTTAGCAGCAGTTGATAATGACAACGGTATTGCAGTTGCAGGCGCTCTCACTGTGCATGTGTTGCCATTGCTGCCGTTACTGCTGCTTTGCACTCCTTAATGCTCCGTTGCTATTGCTAAGTAAGTAATTTATCCATATGAAAGCGCTTCTGTGTATTTGCACATCTGCTGTCCGGATGATGTTGCTGATAAGATGCATTTGCAGTGTGGCAAGGTGTTGAGTGAAGCGTTATTAGCGCATACAACGGGCGTACGGACAGACAGACAAACGAAGATGCAGACAGACGAACAGATACGGTATGGCGATCAATCTGCTTGCAGCTCGTGTGCAAATTTATTGGTGCATGAATGTATGCACATGCACGTATGCAAGTATGTACATGTGTGTGTGTGTGTGCACTTTTCATTAGTAACTCGCTAAGCACACGCCAACTAACTAGCAGTACTCACTGACTACTCGTATTTGCAGAAGTTCACCACACACACCCATACTTAGAGGAGCGTGTTGTGGAGTCAGCTTAACCAGGCCACTGTATGTATGTATGTGTTGGAAGAATCTATTTGTGTACAGTCTTTCTTTTAATTTGCCAATGTTTCATTTTTCTTGCATTTCATCATCTCTGCTCTGTCAGAGGTAAATAAAATCAGCAACGAGAAATAATTGCTTGCATGCATAAGTTAGACTGCGCTCTGATCCATGTATGTGTGTATATGTTTGGCGCTTTGTATTAGATATTCGAGTTTATTTCTCGACTGACAGTTGGGAAAGTCTGACAAATGGATTGGAACGCCAAAAATGATACAAATCAGCAGAGATGCGGCAAATTGAGCGCTAACGGGGCAAGCAAATATGCGCTAACTTGTATGAATGCATGAAGGTATGCTTAGACAGCTGCGATGTTCCACTCTTTACATAGTTAAACGAGTAATTTTAAATTTTTATAGACTCGTTTGCAGAACGGACGTCATTTGGACTGGCTGGGCGCAGTTTCAATTAGCTGAATTTGTTTAGTCTTGAAGTAAATACATTATATTAGCATAAGTGCAAGGGTTGTTAGTGGAGTAAATAGTAAGAAAATACATTCAATATGAAAAATATTTAAAGGTTAGAGTGGCATGCTCGAAATCCTTAACATCCATTCTTTTTCTTCCTTTTTGGCACTGCAGCCGTGGTTCGATCTGGACTGAGCACACAGAACTTCTTCAATTGTTTCCATGTTTCGTGAAATCAGTTGTGCATCCCAAGTGCGGACAGTTTTCTTTGTACTTGGTTACATAGGTTCCCTTGCTTCCATTCTCTGCCCGTGAGTCTCGAATCGAAAACTGTTTTCTCTGAAGCTTGTTTTCCAAAACATAGAGCTCATATGGTTCGTCATTTCAACTTCGGTATCGGTATTCATCGCTCACAATGACGACTCCTAAAACTTTGCTGAGAACATTACTCTAGAACAGTTGCTTTTTCATCTCAGCTCGTCGTTATCCATATTTCCGACCAGTATAATAGGACGAAAATGAAGAGACACATGGTTGGTTGGTTGAAAACGGAAGACAGTAGCGCACAGACCGTCGCGCTTAGGTCACCATTAGGCTGATTGAGCTCCCTGGTGGTAACCAAATTAAGCCTTATTCAGCAACTCTGTGGATTCGGTTAAAAAAACTTATTATTTTCCTTTCCAGCTGCTTAATGTCTCTTAAGTTGGAACATTGGGAGCCGTAAAATTTGTTCAGTTCCCTACGGCTGAAGGCTGGGCATTCTCACATGTAATTTTCTAGTTTCCCATCATTCTTCGCGTATGCCCTGCATTCCACCGACTTCACTTTTCCCATTTTCTGAGTCCTCCCTTTTGCCTAGAAGTAAAATTTTTTGATATGTCCACCATCAACACTACTCCAAAGTAACTTCCTGGTATGACGTATATTGCTTTTGTTTCAATAACTAAGGTGTTCCTCAAGGGTCCATTGCTTAGAACAACCCTTTAAGAAGCTCAATATCCTGGGACAGCTTAAGGGAGTTGAGCGAGCCAGCTTTTTTTATTTCCTTCTATTCCTTTTAAACCGGGTGCCCGATGGTGTTAACCGAGTTACATACTACGCTCTGCGGATAGCCTTAATTGCTGTTTTTTATTCACTTATTGAGCATATTGTCTCGAGAGGACCTGCCGCTCAATTGACTACCAATCTTAAAGGGACACTTGTTGAAAAAAGCTACTCAGCGTTGGATCTCAAGGCTTTGGTTGTTGATGGTATTTATGCTGGTTCCGATATAAACGAAATCCTTCGCTTTTTTAAATTTATTTCTGCCAATAGTGATGTAGTTCCCAGCAAGCGAGGAATCTTTGTGAGTGGTCTCCAGGTACTTTGTCTTGCGCTCGTTCACCACAACACCAAACGCCCTGAATTCGTTTTATAAGCTGTAAAGGCTGATCTGACGACTCTGTGTGAGACTTATGATCTTAATCTCATCTCCCACGAAATTAACATTGTTCTTTTAAATATTTTTGGAGATTTTTGTTAATAATAATTTCTTTGTCGTCCTTATATGGATCCAAACCATTGGCTTTTCACTCAAGAAGAAAAGCGTACATTCATATATATATCTATACAAAATAAAGAATAACCATTTACCCGGAACTTCTAAAGCAAATGTGAGTCAAACTTAAAAAAAAATAAAACTCCATATCCAAGGGCGCTTCGGCGTAATTTCCACATTTCAACAATTGCGGCTCATAAATCGTACCCAATTCCTTCCAAAATTAGCTTGACACAACGCTAGCAATTTCGTTGCGAGTAATAACTTAATATACCCGAAAATCAGCCCAAAACCCCAAATCAACTCCTCGCCAGCTCGTTATCAATTAGCGCTGGTGGCGCAAAGCTGGCGCTGGCAGTTCGCCAATTGAAAGTTGTTCAAACAAACGCCGACCAACAACCAACAGGCCAATAAATAGTCACTGTGCATATGTAAATACTTGCAATGTATACAAACAACACATGTAGCCATGTGTGCGTGTGTGTGAAGTCAGTAACTATAGTTTACAATCACCACACAATTCATGATTACCCATTTTTCAGGCAGCTCGTAGCCCAGGTGCCCACTCGCTGCGGCTGCAGCAAGCCGCCGTCAAATTGGCCCGACACGCAAACAGGCCGCAACAGTAATCACCTTTAATAAATTATCGATTCCGTGCAATTCGCGCGAAATTCAGCCCTAAGGACTACAAGCAAGACCCAACTTAAGGAAAGAAAAGACCAAGCGACGCATGAGCCGAGCCGAGCGGAGCGGAAGGCTGGGGCGCGGTGCAGTGTGTGCGCGAAGGAAGTGAAATAGAGCTGTAAGGTAAGGAGCGCTCGCGTTACGGTAAATAAATTGCACAAACGGGTATAATGTGGCATTGTATATGGCTATGTAAATTATATGCGCCCGCGTGTGAGTGTTTGGGTGTGCTCTGCCGCTGCGGCAATTTTTACAAGTTTTGTTAGTAGTAAAATGAGCGCAAATTTATAATGAAATGATTGCCTACAACAACTCTTTCTTGTTGGAGACCTCAGCGGTATGGTTTCTTCTGCTTTTCAACGTTCGTTCGAGGAATCCTTCAGGCACACGCGTGTAAATGTGTGTGTGTTTGCTTGTGTGGGCCTTTTGTGGTAAAAACATGATTGCGGTGCACAGCGATTGCCACCACACGGTGCCCTGAGCATGTTAAACGCTAGAAATTGGGTGTGAAAATTTTAAAAGCAAAGACCTTTCAAGGCTTTAACCAACCGGCTTCCAAGCTATCGCACTTTTGATGTGTAATTGCAGGAATTTCGTGGCGCGAAATAGGAAATGGGGAAGAGGTGTAAATGGGCAATGTGTGTGAAAAATAAAGAAAATCGAAGTCAACTGGAAAACGTTAAGGCTTTAAGTCAATAAAAAGGAACCGATATTCCAAAATTGTGTTGTCGTTTCGACCGGTTTTCGGTAGACTGAAGGTGGTTGGTATTGATCCATATTTGGAGTTTTAATTATCGCAAGGAACCAGTTGGCCTTATAACTTACCTAACAAACCTTAGAACTAAATAATTTTCAGTTTTAAAAGC
Source organism: Bactrocera correcta (assembly GCA_027475135.1). NCBI lineage: Eukaryota > Metazoa > Arthropoda > Insecta > Diptera > Tephritidae > Bactrocera > Bactrocera correcta. The sequence goes on from CM050325.1 coordinate 163,974,813, forward strand.
CAAATTAACGGTTTCACTTCTTTATTGACATTCGACCCCAGTAAAGGTCATTGTTTGATAATTTAATGCTAAAATTAAAAAAAAAAACTTATTTATAGTAAAACTATTTTCATAAAAATGATTAAACTAGGCAGCAGTACTCTCTCCGAAGAAATTGTTCTGATCGCATCACTATATCATATAGCTGCCATACAAACTGAACAATCGGAATCAAGTTCTTGTATGGAAAACTTTTGTATTTGACAAGATATCTGCACGAAATTTGGTTAGGATTATTCACGGAAATAACGGTTTAATATCTGAAGAAATTTTTCAAATCGGCCAACTATATCGTATAGCCGCCATACAAACTGAACGATGAGAATGAAGTTCACATATGGAAAACTTTTGTATTTAACAAGATATCCTCACGAATTTTTGCAAGGATTATTGCCAATAGCAACGCTATGATATCTGAATAAATTTTTCAGATCGAACCACTATATCATATAGCTACCATATAAACTGAACGACTGGAAATACGACCTTGTAGGGAAACGTCATTATTTATGAAGGTAATTCCTGCTACAGTGCAACAGAAGTAATTTTTTTTTAAATACAACAACAACAAAAAATTATCTACTAACACGAAATCAATGCAATCATATTTGTTGCACCCAAAATTGCATAATATATCAGTACAAAAAATATGAATCGAACAATTGATAATAATGCAAATCTAACAGCTAATTTCTATTGTTTAAATAGCATGAAATATATAAATACATATATATTTATATAAAACATACATACATACATACATAAATGATTATGTTTGAACTTGCCGCGTAAACAAAGAAATTGCATTTGCCGCTGTTTGTTGTACGTGGCAAAACACCGAAATTCTCAAATAATTAATTTCCATGCAATATTTATGCCATTATTCGGCTTCATAAATTCATTCATTAAAAACATACCACATACTTATGTACATATGTATATGTACATTAAAAATTTCCAATATAACAATATGTTGTTGCTGCAAGCGCAAATTCAGTGCGTGACTTTCGGTATTTACTTTCGTGTGGAGGGGATGCCAGAGCGCTTGGCGAGAAGTCTCAATTATTTATTAGTTTACATTTACCACATTACGAATTTAGGAATTTTATATTTTCCCATGCTTCATATCGCAACGCTACCCTTTCTTGCCACACTCATTGTAGCTGCCTTTACAATGGCGCAGCAGCTTAATGATGATTGCCGCAAACATTACCGTTACACTTATCGAAGCCACCATCCACAAATCGGCTTGCCTTTTTAGAGAGCAGATTAAAGCTTACATACTTCTTTCACTGCGGAACAAAAGGCACATGGCCTTCTTAAGTTTTGTCGCTGACATAGAAAGAAATGCCATAAATGCGAAGTGGAATCCACAGAGCTACAGAGCTTTAGCTAGTTCAATTAGATACTTCTTCTATTTAACTTTTGAATTCCATATTGTATAGAACAGGTGAAAGAAGAGTGTTGGTGATGTAAAAATAATCTAAAGCGTTGAAATTATCGGTTGTGTAATACTAATATCCTTCGGAAACTCGAACTCATGGATACTGCCCACTTTTTCACACTTACATAGCACTCTCTGCGAAATGAAGGTTGTAACAAAGCATAGAAATTATTGGAATGCTATATGTATGCATTATTCTTACTTGGTATTACAACCTGGGGCCAGTCTGTTCCGAGAACCCGAAACTTCATCAGTTGATTCCATCCTTTGCGAGGTCACGCCAGCTGCATATCCAAAATGCAGACAGCTGGCTTGTACTAAGTCCTTCCATTGGATGTGTGGGCACAATAGCTTCCATTCTAAGCCTAAGTCAGTGGTCTCACCGCGATGTGATGTGATTTAACAGTCATAATATAATCTCGCGGGAAGCTGGCTCTATTAAAGAAAAGCAGGCACAGTGCCTGGCCAATGCTTGGGCGACGCTTAAGCCGCGATGTGATGTGATTTAACAGCAATAATGTTATCTGGCTGTTAGCTGCCTCTATATAAGAAAAGCATGCGCAATTTTTGATCAGTGCTTAGGTGACGCTCTTGCCGCGAAGTGATGTGATTTGAAAGTGTAGCTGGCCTTCTTCTGTTGAGACTCGAATCGAATGACTTTTTCACTAGAGCAGCATCTTCCATCCGAATAACATAGCCGAACCAACGAATTCTTTGGACTTGTATGCGCTTAACTATATCCATGCTGCCGTGGAGCTTTCGATATTCATCGCTCACGCCGATGGTTCCGAAGAAGAATGGGTCTCTCGTTCTTTCTAGGCTTGAAAAGATTCCGTTGACAACTTTGTTCTTAAGACCTATGACGGCAATATCATCTGCGTACTGCAAGAACATTTTAGAGGCACGAGAGGGAATAACCTTGTCAAAAACAGAGTCTGGTATTGGTTCTTCCCGATTTTGAGAAAGGATGGTTGTGCTCACGGTCATTCTGCATAACCGTTTGAGTCTCGCAGATATTCTAAATTTAAACATGACGTCCAATAAACAGCTCTTATCAGTGCTGTTAAAAGCGGCTTTGAAAGCAGCAAAAAATTATGGGTGTCGATTTGCTTGTCAAGGATCTTCTCCATTGTTTGACATCATAAAAATTTCTTCTATGGTAGATTTTGCATGTCTAAACCCACACTGATAAGGTCCATTAACTCTGCAATAGTTAGACGGCAGATCCCACGATAATTAACGCAGACTGCGTGTTTTCCCTTCTTGTGGATAGTTCTGAATACATTTATTCATCGATCATACTTAGTAGCTTGAACATGCGCCTTTTCAGCTCCTCGCCGACTGCTTTAAAAATCTCAGCCAGCAATTTATTGATCCTTGGGGCTCTGTTGTTCTAAAGCCGCCATAGAGCTCAACTCGTCTTAGTCGAGTGGCGGGACTTTAACGTTGCCTCGGTAGACTGTTGGTGCGGCTTCCTCTTCATCCGTCGTAGCGCTGCCTCCGCCATTTAGCAGGAATGGGAATCTAGTTATCTATATTAGAATCTTATTCACATAAAGGCCCATTTCGAGCCCGAAAAGGTTACAACTTATTAACCACGCAGGACTCAGGCAACACCTTCCTTTGCCCGCCAGCAAATCGAGGCCTTCGCAAATATGCATATAAGATCTCCAATTACTTACTTATATTTTAGATATATTTTAGTGAAATTTGGCCGCTTTAAGTGTATCATTTAAGCTTTCCGGGCGCTTTTAACAAATATTTGCCTGACAATTGCTATTAATTTTCTTTTCATATATTTTATTTTCTGTTCCCTTCCTGCACCTTCTCTGTACCTTGTCAAACTTGTATGCAAATCCATACAAATCCTGCACCGAGGCATCGTCTTTTGAAGAGCTTCCACATCATTGCATGCTTGCGAACTCCGTGCAACGAAAGTTGAAGTTGAAATACTTTAATGACTTTGCAATGCAGCAATTGTGGGCGCTTTTTTGCAACTCGACAACTGTTGCTTTTACAACTTTCGAATTTCACTTTTCAATCCATTTTAGATAAAAATGCAGCGCATAAAGTTACAAAGCTGCTGCAAAAAGTGAAGCGAATTTAAAACTTGTGCAAAAAGCGATATTTGTGCGATGTAAATATGTATGTCAATATGAAATAAAGTGCATTATTTGTGTATTATTTTAAAAATGCAAAGAATCGCAAATAGAAATATTTCGCACATCAATGTCAGACTGCTTTTATTGTTGTAGCTTTTTGCACGCAGCGCTTTTTAGTGCATTTCAATGCAAATGCTATAAAATAAATGGAAAAGGCAAAACAAATATTGGCCTGAAAATCCAGATGTAGGCGATGAATTTATAAGCGCATATTGAATGCATATGTATGTGCGTGTGTACATTGTATGTGTTTTCATATTGAATTGTTTATATTTTCGTATTGAATTTGCAAATAAGCACGGTGTTTGAAAACAAAAAGTTTCACTTTAAAATCTATAAAATTTAAAATATACGAAGCCAAAATGTGTGTGCAAAAACCGCTGCACAAATACACACGCACAAGTGGCATGCACCATAACGGTATTAGGGCAATGGAAACGTAAATATTAAACACGGAAATTTGAATTAAAGCAATGCAAGCAGAAGCACTTAAATTAATTGCACTCAAAAAGTTGCACTTACGAAAATAGAGCAAATAAATGGAAAAAATAGTAGAAAATATAAACAAAAGTAGTAATTTAATACTTCACTGATTATTGCACACACGTGCATACATATGTATAAACTGCTGGGATTACGAGAAATATATCAGAATTCACTCGAAAAACAAAGCAAAGTGAAAATTACTACTTTTTGGGTAGTTTCGGGTAATAACTAGTTATTTCGTTCATAATTTACATGAAGTAGAAAATATCTCTTACAATTCTTCATACATATTTTCATTAAAATTATTTTCAGCAACGATTTTCAATAACTGCTTAAAAGTGTTCCCATATAAATATCTAGTCGAGCGTAATCGAAAAAGTCTTTTCGTATTTTGTCAATAGATGTCGTTGCAGTCGTATATCTCCGGTGCCACCAATCACATTGTGTCATATCACATAGTGTTGGAAAGGTGAGTTTTTAAGCTTCATAACCAAAAAAAAATTAAATTCGGTGAAGTTCAAAAATAGTTTCAGCTGTTAAAAAATGAGTGAAAATAATGCAGAAATTCGCTATTTTTTTGAAATTTTTGTGTAAGAAAGCAAGAATGCCACGCAAGAAACCAATGAATTTGTGGAGTTTACGGAGACGTTGCTGTATCAGTTCGTGTAGCACTTCAATGGTTCGCTTGCTTTCGTTTTGAAAATTTGGATATAAGAGATGCACTTCGCTCTAGTCGATCTGTCGTTGAAAAAGTCGATGAAATAAAGAAAAAGATTAACCAGGACCGTCACATAAGCAACCTTGACATCGCTAATGAAATCATCATCAAACTGTTTTGAGCCATTTAACAAAAACCGGCTACAAAAAGAAGCACGTTGTTTGGGTACCACATGAATTGTCTGAGAAAAATTTAATGGACCGAATTAACATCTGCAATTCTTTGATGAAACGAAATAAAATCGAACCATTTCTGAAGCGAATGCTAACAGCAAACGAAAAGTGTATCAAATCCGACAATAATGTGAGAAAAACATCAGGGTCCAAACATGGTGAAGCTCAACAAATGGTCACAAAGCCAGGATTTACGCCTCGAAAGGTTATGCTGAGTGTTTGGTTGGGTTGAAAAGGAATCATACACTATGAGCTGCTCCAGCCTGGTGGAACGATTCATTCTACACTTCACTGTCAACAACTGATGAGATTGAAACCAGCAAATGAAAAAATTGGCCAGAACTGATTAACGGAAAGAGCTTAGTCTTCCATCAGGACAACGCTAGACCAAACACATCTTTGATGACTCTGCAAATACTGGGAGAGCTTGGCTTGGACCATCGGACTACCAATTGTTTCGGTCAATGCAGAACTACCTTTATGGAGTAAAGTTGGCTTCAAAAGAAGCCTATGAAAATTATTTGTCGCAGTTTTTCGCCGAGAAACCAGAAAAGTTTTACAAAGTTTTTAGATATAAAAAAATAAGTTGAAGTTTGATTAAAAATACGAAAAGACTTTTTCAACTACCCAATATTTGGTTATAACTTAAATGACGTACAAAAACTATCTTGCCTTTCTTGATACATATTTTCGTTAAATGTATTTTCCTCCACGAATTTCAATAACAACTTTTTAAGTGTTCTCATATATAATTAAGTATGTAGCTTCTTCATATCCTGCGGCACTTTGTGCCTTCCTTTTTGTTTCACAAATACTCGTTGTCATTACGACGTCAATTATCACTACTCCACTTTATTCTGCACAAATCAAAGCAAGAACACGCTTACGCCAATAACACACACTCCCCTTCTCATACACACACACACTTATGAGCACTGAAAGGCATAACTACTCGTTTTTGAGTGACTTGAGAGCTTGAAGCTCGTTGCGTGCATGGCGTCGCATGGAAGAAACAAGCTCTGGTTGACAGCAATAATTGTCTGAAGTTTTTCTTGGCACTACTTAACATGACAATTTATACTTTCAATTGTTCTACATTCCTTGTTACCTACATACACATAAACATGGAGGGGTTGAGCCGAGTGAAGAGCACTAAAGCTTCGGCATTGTTGACAATTCTACACTGAAAAAAGCTGCGGAATGCTCTAATTACTTTATTTTGATGGACGGTAGCGGTAGGAAAGAAGTGGTATAGGAAAATACCTGCTAGATTTAAGATTCTTTACAGTTAATGTAAGTGGATGCCGTATTATAAGATAAAGGGAGGTTTAGGGTAATATTAGATAAGGCAATATTAGCTTGATTCACTTGAAAATATATACTTGTAAATATGAGTAACCAACAACACGACTTTTCAAGCTCTATTCGAGACGTGGCTCTCAAGAATCAGGCAGTAGCTAAACCCTTTTTGACCTCACTTGTAATGCATTTCTCACTTTACAACAGCAAAAAGAGAGGAGTGAACCAAAAGCATCACATTTTGGCAACAACGTTGGGAAACCTCATAGAAAGGACGGTGGATCCAGAGACTGATACCGAACAACCATTCTTGGATAGAAAACAACATCCATGTGCGGGGACTTCCACCTAATCCAAATACTCATTGACCATGTGTGCTTTAGAAGCTACCTTTACAAATTCCGCCATGACTTTAGTCCATACTGTCGGACTTGTATAGAGTGCATAGAAGACTCTAAGCACGTACGCGATCATTGTCCTCGGTTTTTCAGTATAAGGGAGAAACTGAGCGCCAGACTTAGCGGTAGTGTTATGGTCGAAAATTTGACTTGGCGCTGCTAAGTGTGAGCTTTCTGTTATATGGAAAAAGACAATTAAAGCAGATTAAGCGTCAGTCGGCTCGTACAATAGAGGAGACTTAACGTATTGTTCCCTCCCGTGAAATAATATTTAGTCCAATAGTTCCGTGGTGGAGTTATGAGATAACTGTAGGTTAAGTTTAGCGGATCAAAGCTGCGCACACCCGCTTTCGGTATTTATTTAAAAAAAAAAAACAAAAACGAAAACACAAAAACTCACTCTCACGAACCATTATTAAGGTTACTCTTCATTTTAGTATCTGATCAAATTTGAACCGGACAGGCAAAAAATACGTTCCCTACAAATGCAAGCATGCCAACTTTTAATCCAATTTTCCGTCCACTCGTTATAAGCTCGTCTGGAATGGCCTTTAGAGCTTTCAGCGGATTTTAGCTTTTCCCGGTTTCGCCTTGTATTTAGAGTGTCATTCGCTAGATTGTTGAACAGCTCCGTCCTCGTATTCATAAATTCACGTCTAGTCCCCAGTAATTATCCCTTTGATAAATGTGGGGTCCTCAGCTAGCTTGTCAAGCATCTTCTTTGCGACCTCAACTCGACGTCGTTTTTGTAAAAGATTCAGGTTCTGTGGTACTAGTCTAGCATTAACAGAATCTATACTCAAAATATTAAACAAAATGTTATATCTAGAGTCGATCAATAAGAGCTGTTGTTGAGATCTTCTGCTAACTCTCCGAAGCCAACACGATGATCAAGCATTGTTTTTTTAACTTTATCGGACTTATCGTCATTGACAGCAAAAAATGCTAGAAAAATTCCCACATTACTAGTGATAAGTTACCACTTTAGTTTTACCGTTATTAATCTCTTTACTAAGTTTCAGTTAAGTCTTAGCTAAGTTACCCCGAGGATGCTTTCACGCTCCAAACTAGCTCGCTAGTGAATTTTTCCAACGCTGAAAATATTGCGTATCAAACGTGATCCGAATGGAGAGCACTTTCATTTTTTCCAACACTCTTCACACACTACACACATGTACAGTTATATTTCGTTAAATGCGTTGTCTAGCGCTGCACTAAAAGGCTCACTAAACAACTTAATAAGTTTTAAAATTCATAGCGTACGCACTGCGGCGCATTGTGCGAGTTCCTGTGCGTGTGTGTATGTGTATGTGGGGCGACACGGCGAGGCGCGTAATATACTCGCATCATATTAAAATTCAGCGCTCATTTACTTCGCTACGTGTACCAATTAAGCGTTTCACGAAGGCGCACCACCTGTGCAGCGCAACGGCTTACACTTAGCAGCGCCAAGACAACAGCAACAAAGCAAAAAGCAAAGAAAGGAAAACACAAGAGGCATTAAATCAATTTTGTTGTCATCAAAATGGCATCAGCAAAAAATTGTGAATTAAATGCTGCAATGTTGCCATCGAGGCGCGGCACTACCACTCAGCATACCTGGCAACACGCAAGCACACAAGCAACAACAGGCACACAACACTGCTACGAGGCACAGTTGTGGTCCAGCACATCAGCGCTTGAGCGCCGAACGCATACCAGCCACATGCAAGAGCGAAGTCCGCACTGCAACGCCGCAAAGCGTTTGTGGCATTAAAGAAGAATGCAGCGAAATTTAACAGTGAAGGCACACCATAAAATTCCACAACTCCGCACAATTCCATAAAAATGTTTCAATCAATCATGCCCGGCCGACGCGGCGCGCTCGTCCGGCCAGCAGCGGTGAGCCAGACATTTGTTTGGCTGCTGCGCTGCCGTTGTCGCCACCGCCTGTCGCTGTTGAGTGAAGGCGCACCGCTTAGTTCAATCTACCGCTGCCGCGCTGAGCGCTTCGCTGGTCGTTCGGTTGGTCAGCGGCATCAGGTGGCACACACAGACAAAAGGCAATCAATTCTTTATACTTTTTTCATGGATTCGCACACGCACACATACACACACACATTTCCACGTCGATTTCTTAACCTTTTCGCTTTGCACACGTCCGCACATCAATGCGTTCATATGTATTGACGGCGTCGAGACATTTGGCAGCAGCGCGCAGTGCGAGCAAAAAGCGCGTTTCCTTTCGTTTGGCGGCAGGCGGCAGGCGACCGTCAAGTGGCGCAAAGGAGCCACCGCGGCGACACTGGTTTGGGGCAGCGCTCGTCATCATCAACGTTATTACAGTTTGATTTCACTACATTCATTTTCGTACGCGTTTTATTTCTCTGACTGCGCCATTCATTTCCATTCATTTGTGTTTGCTTATTGGCGTGCGGGGAGCGCTTTGGCGCGCAGCATCATTTGCTTTGCAATTCTTTCGGTTACGTGCGGTTTCTTTTTGTTTCAATAAATGACCTTCAGGGCGGTCGCTGCCATTACGGTCGAATCGTTTAACGTCAACTGCCACACAGGGCCAACAAACATTGCGCTGTGTTCTGCCAAGGGTTGCACTCCGGCGGTCTGCGTATTGTTGTAGGTGTGCGCTGGCGTTGCCCGGCCACCATGCGGGACACTATGTGTATTAGAAAAATGGCGGTCATTTACATTTTTCGTATGCTTTGCGTTTGGCGGGTGGCGGTCTGCGGTGTGCGGTTGGTCTCCGTGGATTCCCCTAGCGGGATTTGAAGTTTCTAACAAGTGAATTGATGTGCATGAAAAGCTATTCCAGCAGCTGTTTAACGAGATTTTAAGCAGCGCAATCGCCCGAGATAAGTTTAGTTATTTCACAGTTGTCGGGAGAGAGCTTAAATCTGCGCGAGTGACTTTAAACGACGAACTGCACGTTGGCAAGTGGCGAAATTTTTCATTCGCTGCGTGGCATGGTTAACGCTTTGATTTAATAGCGCTTTTCTAACGTAAATAACGGTTTGTCATTACTTATCGCTGGCGCCCTATCACTTTCCGGCGCACACAATACATACATTTATATGAAAATGCACTCCAACAGGTGACAACCTAATTAGAACACGCTTCGTTTAGCAATAAAGCAAGCGATGGTCATGAATATGTATGCTGGCTCAGGAAGCTGCTTACAGTAGCTGGCCGCAGGGGACTTTTTCCAACGTCTTCACTTTATTCAGCGTTGTTGGTATTTAATGTATGCTCGGTACAAAGCTTATACAAAATTTTACGTGGATGATATTTTTGGGACCGAGCTGAGTGTAGGGTGGCTCTTGTCAGCCAAAGGTCCAGACGGGACGAAGATACGAAACCAAAATCAAGCTTTCTGTAACAACAAACGCCTTCAAATATTGTGATCTCAAAAGGCTAATTTATGAATATCATCAGTAATTCCAAGACAACCGCGCCATTGGTTCTACTTTCTCTACAATGGATAGGGAAGCGAAGCAAATGGGTCTGGTGGTGAACAGGGATAAGACGAAATATCTCCTATCATTAAACAAACCGTCGTCGCACCCGCGACTAGGCTTCCACGTCACTGTTGACAGCTGTAACTTCGAAGTCGTCGAAAATTTCGTGTATCTTGGAATCATCATTAACAATAACAACAATGTCAGCCTCGAACTCCAACGCAGAATATCTCTTGCCAATAAGTGCTACTTCGGACTGAGTAGGCAATTGAGAAGTAAAGTCCCCTTCTCTTTCCCGTCCTGCTATATGGTGCAGAGGCCTGGACGATGACAACAACTTATGAGTCGGCGTTGCGAGTTTTCAAGAGAAAAGTTCTGCGAAAGATTTATGGTCCTTTGCGCATTGGCAACGGCGAGTACCTCAGTAGATGGAACGATGAGCTGTATGAGATATTGGACGACATTGCCACAGTTCAGCGAATTAAGAAATAGCGACAACGATAACTAAGTCATGTCGTCCAAATGGGTGAAAGCACTCCAGCTCTGAAAGTATTCGACGCAGTTCCCTGGGGGAAGCAGAGGAAGAGGAAGACCTCCACTTCGTTGGAAAGACCAGGTGGAGAAGGACCTGGCTTCGCTTGGAATCTGCAATTGGCGCCACATTGCAAAAAGAAAAAACGACCAGCGCGCTGTTGTTAACTTGGCTGTAAGCGATTTCTACACCAGTAAAGAAGAAATGAATTCCAAGACTAACTACCAAGCCTTGATCATCGTAACCGGGTGAGTTCAGTTCCCACGCGAGTATCGCGTATTTTGAATTTTTGCAACGTGTATTCGATTTTCAATTGAGTTCTTGCGTTATGTTGGTACTCATATCTCTTACTTATGCTGACAAGGTCGGTCATTTTGAATGTTGGACGTGTTTTGACTCGTCATCGATTTCTGTACCAAAATTGCTCACTTTCTATCGTGTTAACATCGCTCAGGAGATGTTGGACTCAGTCCGCAAATACCAAGATCTGCTCCAGTGGGTCATAACTAGTGGCGAATCATGGAATTATGGTTAAGACGTGGTCCAAAACTCAACCATGCCAATGAAAGCTGTCGCATGAGCCAAGACCAATAAAATCGTGCCAAGTTAGGTCGAATGTGAAGGTTTTGCTAACAGTTTTCTTCAATTTACAAGGGGAAGCTCCACCAGAAAAAGTTTTGCAAAGAGTCGAAAGGTCAGTAAGAATATCACCTCAAAGTCAATGCGGGAAGAATTTTTGACTAAAAATAGATTTTAGGGAAATAAAAATTGTTTAATCGATAAAATACATTTTAAAAACCAAAAGGGCCCGGGAAGATATTTCGCTAAAAAGCCCGCTAAAAAAGAGCAACAATAAAACAACGGCGAAGTAGTTTTCCTGATGCAAACACAATTACTTTAAAGCAAAAGAACACAATGAAAAAGAAATTTAATAAAAAAAAGCGTCCCTAAATTGCTGTGCCTCAACGTAATGCGACAATATGGCTGGGATCATACGCTGCCGCAAAGCAGTCACTTAGCCTCCCTCTTCTTCTGTTCATTGCTTGACACCCTTTTCCAATTTGTTTCTGTTGTTGCTTACACTGGCTACTCCCCTCACTGCTGTACTTAAGTGCGAATGTGGGTTGAAGACTAATTTCGTTTACTCCCCCTGGGGCCGTGGCAGACGCGGCTGTGGCAACAACGCCAAGCAGCCAGCGCCAGCAACATTCGCTTTCCGACGGATGGAAATTAAAAAGGCGTAGCCAAATTGAACATTTAATTTGACCGTCGTATTGACATTTCATTTTTTGCGATTTCGCAACGAAAAAAATATGCTTTTGATCATTTTCCACTTCAAAGCGCCGGCGTGTGATTTGATATTTTTTATTCCTTTACTTAGCTCCTCTTCTTATTCAAGCTGTTTCGGTGCTATCTTCGGTGCACTTCGCCATTTATTATTTAAGTGTGACATTGACATTAAGCGAATGTCCCAAGTGTCATTGTGAGCATACACACAAACATATCTTTAAAGTGTCGTTCACCCACTCGTCGCGCTTATCATTTTTGCAGGTGAAAATGGTGTTTGCCATAAAAAAGCTGCCAAGTAGCGGCAAATGAGTGTCGCATTGAAAGCGAAAGCTTGCCTGCTGTTTATCCTTGCGAGAAATTGCCCATTTACATTTATTAATCAAGCGAAAATCGAAAAATCGCAACTCGTGCAACTTTCTTCGGTTGCAGACAGCAGACTTTCAAGCTCTTCGGTTCGCCCACTAAAGTTGAGTTGAGTAATGGAAATTTTAGTGCAAATGTCAGCTATCATGCTGGAGGAGTGCGCCAAACTGGGTTATTTGCTGACATTTTCTTTTTAATTCTTCTTTCAACAAATATTTGTTTGTGTCTACACAGCAGTATCACTTGAAATGCTTTAACTTAGACGTATGTGTGGAGGTCCTTTGGTTGCTAAAGGGTTAAATAGCTGTTATTCGGCTTACAACGCATCGCCAGCGGCAACGCGACAAGTAATGCGTGTAAGTCGATTTAATGAAGCCTGTAATTGAATTGCGTTGCTCTCATGCAAAGGCTCCTAGTTACAGCGCTTAACATTTCTTTAACAAGTTCGAGTTTTATAGTTTTTTTACATACTGTTTTTTCTGTTATAACGACTGTCGCATTTTCCGCCTTCGGAAGTTTTCGAAATTCACGAAAATGCAGAATTTCTTCTTCTGACTTACATGTCAACCCGTAAACTGCTGGTTAACAGAACTACTTATGACACCACTTACTTTGTACCATTATACAGGGTTTGTCCGGAAAGTAATAGGTCTGAGTTGATTTAAAAAAAATGTTTGAACCAATCGTTACAATTCTTCAAAAACTTTGAATATAGGCTCCTTCTGCGGCATTGCAGCGCTGCCACCGCGATTTCCAAGACGTCAAGGAAGGCATTCTCCGGAATAGCCCTGAGAGCCAAAATGCTGCTTGCCTTTCGTCGGTCTTTCCAGGCAAGAAAACAAAAACAAGTCCGGGGGGCCACATCTGGGCTGTTGGGCGGCTGCGGAGGCGTTGAGATGCCGGCCTTGGTTAGGTAGCTGTTCACAAGAAAGGCGGTGTAAGCCAGGGCGTTGTCGTAGGGCAACTTCCAATTAGCTGCGGTGTCTTGTCGGACCCGATTGACCCTTCGTTTAAGTCTCTTAAGGATTTCCACGTAAAACCAGTTTTTCCAGGAGAAACAAATTCATGGTGGACGATGCCTTTGATGTCTAAAAAGACAATGAGCATCGATTTCACTTTGGATTTGCTAATTCTTCTGGTTTTCATCAGCGACCTCTTCCCGGCCCTCCAAAAAGTCCTGATGCCACCGAAACACACTACTTCTTGCTAAAGTAACGTCTGGGTAAGCCTGCTTGATCATATCAAACGTCTCTGTCGCAGATTTACCGAGTTTCAAACAGAATTCGCGTACCTCTGTTCTAACGAACACTACATTTTCGGTTCGTTAACTTTCAAAATAACGCCCTCTACCGAATCCAGAGGGTGCGCGTACGAAGTACAAGGCTTAACTCAGCAACAGGGCATCGAAGAACTTAGTTCAATTTTTGGCGATGAAGCTCCATCAAACCAGTGTTTATCGTATGATGAATTCGAACAAGGTGGTAGATCACTTCAAGACGAATTGCGTGAAGGTTGTCCAAAATCAATTGTTGCTCCGGAAACTATTGATGCTCTGGGAAACCTTAAATTGCAAGAACCTAAAAAATTCAAGCTTCATAATTGTTAAGCCGCCTCCGAATGGATATAGCTTTTCATAAGAACTATTTGGTGCTAACATTGACCTCTGAACGCCGGACTTCATTTCAAAAAACCTCTGCAGCCCCATAAATTGGATACTGGGTTCAGCGCATTCGACAAAATGTGCCTTCAAACGATGGCTGCGTGCCACTGTGTTGCCTACTTTTGAAGTCTAGTAAGTAGGTACTCACAATTGCGTTACTCCAACATGCCTCTACATCAAAAGTTTTACGACTATAGTACTAGATAAATAAAGCAATGAAACAAAGGAAAGTGGAAAGAAAAGCCAGCGAGATACTCGCTCATAACAATCATACAAGAAAGAGGCAAACAAATTTTCAAATGAATTGGAAAATTGCAAATTACAAATGGAGCAAGCAAGTTTTTTTTAACAGTAAATATATATACACACATGTGGTATGTAGAGATAAGTAGATGAATATGTAGTATGGGTAAGCGGTTCGCTTGGAAACGCCTTTAATGCACTCCAATCCTAGACTCCCTCTAATCAGCGGCCGTCAAGAGGTAAAGAATTAAGACCCAAGAGAGAAGAAGGCGCAAAATGTTTCCCTCCCAACAGCCGAACATGACGTAACGGAGAAAGTATGCACGCCAGCAACAACGCCTACGTCAGCGATAGCATCTCGGTTAACCGTCACCGAAGTTATAGCCGTTGCTTTGGCGTCGGCGAACGGGTTGATTGACATTATTGACGAAATGCTTGGGTATGTCAAAATGAGTGGGCGGTTGCGACACAATAAATATACTACTAAAGCACTACTGAGCCACAATTGAAGGAGCTAATTCGGTTATTTTCGTGCTTTTGTCTATTTTGATATGCGCGAAAGAGGCGGTTTTTGTACTGTTTTTGGTTGGGATTTTGATGACATCAACGATTTTTGTAGTATCATAGGAGAGTCTACATCCACATTCCATCGCCGTACAATAATAACAATATTTTTGGAAAGATATGTAAAGTTAAACAGGATTTGCTGCCACGCGACCGGTCGCACTCCAAATTATCTTTGGTGGAGACAAAATGAATATGTTCATACAATTCAACAGTACATAATCCTCTGCATACTTAATTTTCTTTATTGGGGTCGTAGATGTTGATTACGATTCAACCACAGGAGACTGGATATGTATTTGGAGATTTCGACGGCAGACTGAACTGAAACTGGGTCGAAATAGCGCTTAACTGCTTAGGCACAACCTAAAATCAAATCAAGAAAGATTTACTCAAACTGTCCTTGTCTACATCATACCAAATGTTTACACTAATTTTACATGGACAAAGACTATACCGGATCTTTTATATGACCAGGTCTTTTGGTCTTACCCTGGATTCCACTCTGGTGGGAGTAGCATGTTGACCTAACCTTGGTCAGGGCGACTAAAACACTAATGGTGTGCAATCGGCTGACCGGAAAACCTTGGGACTGCAAGCCAAGGATCGTTAGATAATTGTACACCATGATCATGAGACCGATAATCACGTATAGGGTGGCAGCCTGGGCCTCAAAGGCTTCGCAGACCTCGGTAGGGCTCCTAACTATCAAAGCTGCAACGAGGGCCCTTCTCCCAAGGGACAACATTACTAAAAGGGTTAACTTCACCAAGAAGTTCAGGGTTATCCTAGACCGCAAGGCTGAATGGGATGATTCCACTCTGGGCTACTGTAATACAATCATGTGATATAATGATGGCTCGAAAATTTCGGAGTAAATCGATGCAGGGGTCGCAGGACCACGCACCAAGCTCTCCATACCTACGAGAAGTTTTCAGAGCATTTTTCAGGCAAAGGTCTTTAGCATAAGTCGTTGCATAAACATAAACTTCCAACGCAACTATCGCAACAAACGTATAACTATACTTAGCAAGAGTCAAGCGGCACTTAAAGAAGTCCCCTCCTATGGGATCAAATCGCTAATGGTGCAGGAGTGTAGAGAACGGCTGAATAACCTAGCGTAACGTAATCATGTGCAGCTCATCTGGGTGCCCAGTCACAAAGGTATAGCCGGGAACGAACTGGTTGATAAACTCACTCGCTCCGCAGCATCCACTAAACGGTAGGACCTGAATCTTCGCTGAAGAGAACGTTTGAAGCACAATGTGAATAAGCGAAACCAACTGTTGGGCGACTTTCACCTTTTTACTTTCTTCCAAGCAACAGTCGCCCTTTTTATAAACGATTAGAACGGAAGAAAACCCTTCATTCTAACGTACAGCTTTTCATTGCTTTGTTGTTAAAGTATGACCTTCAAGCCAAGCGAGGAAAGTTGTATGTGAATCGGCTGTTAGAGTGAAGAGAGTTTTCGAAATTAGGAAACGACTTATAAACGAATTCAAAATTAATAACAAGCTGGTGATGTTGAAGCTAATGTTGGCTGGGATTTAGAATATCATCCCCGGATTTCGGGAATAAAATAGGTATCACTGGAAAGGTGACGTTCTCCAGATCACGAAAATATAAACATATATATAGTTGCCGCTGACTTATAGTTTTAATAATATTTGCATTTAAAGTTGAAAAATTGACAATGTTTATAGTGATAATTTGTATATTGAAGCTCCGGCGCGGAAAAATAACCATCACCCTTCCAGTTATACCTATTTTATTCCCGAAATCCCGGGATGATATTCTAAATTTTAACCCTAATGTTTCCTTAGCACGGCTTAACGTCACAAATATAAAAATCTAGAAATAAACCTTTTTTCCAAAATAACGGCGAAGTTTGTGAGACACACTATACAAAATAAACACAGCGCGGCAGACACGTGCGAAGCAGCTGTTCTCTGACGTAAAGCAAGCGAAGAGATAGTATAGAGGAATAAAACAAACTGATAATAATTCCAAGTTCATTCAATAACTTCAGTAAACTGTTTGGTTAGATATATCTAAAGTTTATACTTGTTCTAGTATTAATATTATTGGTTGCATTGTATTTAACGCCAGCACATGACAAGGACGCCAGTGATAAGTTTACTGAAAGTAGTTCACTACAATTGTAGTCCCCAAAAATTCACAAGGAAAACACTAAGCAGCTTCTCAAAAACAGTCTTACAAACGACCGCCTCAAGTTCAAATATGTCATTGAACGAAGCAAAACGCATTGCCGCTCATCGCGCCGTCGACGAGTGGGTAAAGACAAATACCGTGGTTGGCATTGGTAGTGGCTCAACCGTGGTATTTGCTGTGGAACGCCTTGCAGAACGAGTGCAAAAAGAAGGTTTGAAGGTGATATGTGTGCCAACAAGCTTTCAAGCACGCCAGCTCATTGTGGAAAATAATTTGGTACTCGGTGATCTAGATCGCAATCCCAAACTTGCAGTGGCAATCGATGGCGCCGATGAAGTGGATCGGAATATGGTACTTATAAAAGGTGGTGGCGGTTGTTTATTGCAGGAAAAAATTGTAGCATCATGCGCGGAAAAGTTGATAATAATAGCAGATTATACAAAAAATTCAGAACATTTGGGTGAACAGTACAAAAAGGGCATACCCATTGAAGTAGTGCCAATGGCATATGTGCCGATAAAAGAGCGCATTGCTGCTAAATATGGCGGAGAGCTCAAACTTCGCATGGCAGTGGCTAAGGCTGGACCTTGCGTAACGGATAATGGTAATTTCATACTCGATTGGCATTTCAAACAAAATTGCGACTGTGACTGGGCAAAGGTTAACAGCGAACTGCTGCAAATACCGGGAGTAGTCGAAACGGGATTATTTGTGAATATGGCAACGAAAGCTTATTTCGGCATGAATGATGGTAGCGTTAAGACACAGGATAAGTAATTTACTTAATGTATGATTGAAGAATTACTCAGGATAAATTTCGCGAATTTATATGATATTATGGATGTACTTAGTTTTTAAATTGTTATGTTCCTAATTTTTTACATTTCTTGACACTTAAGCGAAAATAAAATACAAAAAGTTTCGGTGTAAATTCTATAATTTATGTTTAATTAATAAATAATGCAATTACCAAGCCTTTTCAACTTAAAATATGTTTTGGTAGAAGTCCACATTTTCAAGAATTTACAAGTACAAATTCTCAGAAAGATTTCTTGTTTCGTGTGGGTAATAAACTATCCTTAGCATAGTTAAAAAGCGATAACAGTCCTTGTTTTTTACCACGGCTGAAATAATTCGTAACCACATCTTGGCTTCCTATGATTATATTAAGTCAGCAATTTCAAGCAACAAGCAAATTCACATAACCTACCCATACTGTCATTAACCGTAGTCGGCAGTACATTATCGTTTGCACTCAGGGACACGAAGAGTGCAAACGGCACCAGCCAGAGGCATATTGTAAAATATGCCAATATCTAAAATTAATATATATTTTAATTACTATATGTACATACATTATAAGAAACGCTGTACTCTGCGCATACCTGTAGGAAGGGATAATAATAGCTGGTGAAGTACTGGAAGGCCAACAAGTGGTTAATAATCAGTAATACTATTGAGCCAATAAAAGGAACTGAGATGAACTGTATGAATGGGAAGTTACTCATGATTATCCCATGAAACATTTGCGCTGCGAGGCCGCATAGTATCATCTTCCATGGTAAATTGTCAAAGAATATGAACATTATATACACAAATACTGTTGCACCGATCATCATTGTAATGACCTTTCTAGCAGTTTGCGTGTACTCTTCCACCAATTCAGCGACATAGTACAGACCCGCCGCTATAATAAATAAATAATTAGCTTTTGTGTAAGGTCATAAATTCATGCGTACCAATCGAAATTGTGATAAAAACAATATGTATCACCGTGGATACCCAACTCAGTATATATAGAAAAGACATGTTAAACTTAATCCACAATTTGTTTTTCTTATTATTCTATACAGTTGATGATTTTATACAAATTGGAAATTTTGTTTATTAAGAATGAATACAAAAGTAAAACGTCAGCGGCCGCCTATTTGAAGTTTGTGAATCAGCTGTTTGATTCAATCATTCAATCATGGAATTGGGTAAACAAAAATGAAAAAGCTTGAAGCCTGCCATATTCGAAGCTAATAAGAAGTTAAAAAATCATTTTCTGATGTAAAAGTGCATAAAGGCTAACGCAGTTGGGTTATTAAGTGTTTGAAATTTTAAAACTTAATTTTATTATGTATACTTAATGATAAACATTGTCGGACAACGTGTGTACCTTATGCAAATTAATTTTTTTCATTAAAATAAATGAATGGTATGCTGATGTGGCAGCACTAGCACAGTACCAATTTGACAGCAGCGAAAAAAGCGCGTGCATTTTCCTTCTGCTTAGTTCAGTGGAATTTCTTTTATGTGAAACACAAATTTAAGCGTAGTTTTACGATTTTTGTTTCTTTATTTAATTACTAAAAAGTGCATATTAACAAAAATATTTGTTTATAACCAGAAGTGAAAAGTTATTCGTCGATTTCCGAATTAGTTTTAACCTTGAATTGTACTGAATACCAATTTCGCAAAAAATTGAAAGGGGTGATTACAACAACAGCAACAACGTTAACTTGTACACGCGAACTAAAAAGAAGGAAAACTTCCGTTCTTTGCCTCGACGTGTGGGAAAGTTTTGTTAGGTTAGGACTAGATTTGTACAAAAAGATAAATTTGTGGCATTAAATGCCGCCCAATAACGTAGAGCCAGTTGAGCATCAACAAGGTGATGCGGAAATGCGTGATGCAGAAGAAATTCAGCCAACGACGTCAACAGCGCTTACAACAGGGTCTACGACGCAAAATCAGGATGCGAATAGTAGTGAAGTTGCCAGTGATACACATGATGAGCAAGCACCACCAGAACCAAATGCAGACGCAGATACGGAGATGAACGCAGCTGAGGAGAATGAAGTTAATGGACCAAACGAAGCTAATGGGGATGCGGCAAATGAAGAAGCAGGCGAAAATGAAGAAGGTGGAGCTGGCGCAGCTGCTGAGGCCGATCCATTTTATGGTTTCGAAGATGAAGAACCAAATTTCGATAACAAAGATATGTCGCAAGTGCTGCAAATTTGGGAAGCTCAACATACGCGTTCCGGATTCGATCCAGTGCCAGTATTGAAAAGGTAAACGACTGCACGCACACATATGTACATACCTTTAGGTTTGTTCGTCTAAGCTTGTACACGCAAACAGGTTTTTTTACCGCTTGCGAAAATAAAAAAGCAAAATAAGAATGCTTTTATTTGTTGTTTTTCTAGATTGTTGTATGCCTGTTTTTGTTATTACTTTTATTTTGTAATTTATTTATTGTTGTGTCGAAATAAGTGATTAAAAAATCTAAAAATAGTTTAGTACTTGAATGAACAAAAGGCACTTTCATTTGAGTAGATAACTATTTAATTGCACGTTGCCTATGCAAACAATAATAAAAAAATTCCAATGATTCTTCATTTAGATTGGCCGAAATCTTCGAGAAGGAAAAGGAAATTTATATGCGCAAAGATCACGATCCATTTGAGGATCGACATCCCTATCGTACTGATCCAAAGTGCCAATTTGGTGTACTACTGAAGCAGCTCTTCCGCAAAGATGCGTTCGTCAGTAAGGTAACTTATACAATAACTCGACTTTTGGCAAAACTTTTTTTTTATTAATTTACTCTTTGACTTTTAGCTAGTAAGCGACTATCTGCGTGATAACTTCTTTACACGCCAAAACATACAAAAAAGTTCCTTAGAACTCAATATATTATCATGTCGTCTAATATTCATAATTGCGCCTGGTTTGGAGACATCTGCCGTATTCCAAGGCGAATTCGAGCATCTGATTCATAGAATTTTCGGTTGGGCTGAAGATAGTATTGAGCCGTTACAAAGTTATGCCACCGGTCTGCTAGGTGCAGCTATGGAGGTAACCGAAATAGCAGTGTCATTCAAGGAACACAATATTCGCCTCATACCCAAAACGCTGAAGCGTCTGCATATGTTACAAGCGATCTACCACTCTGGCAATGAATGTAGCCTTTCAACACTTACGCTACCACCATCCGATTCCAGCTCAGAGGATAATATGTCATTTGAAAAACTACTGCCACCTTGGAGCAATAACGACGCCTCTTTTGTGTCATCGCCCCAATCAGAAAACGATGCCAAAGCATCAACATCGCAAGCTTCAAAAAGTACATTATTAGACACGAATTGTTCGAATTCGAACATGTCGACTTTGCTGGAGAATAGTCGTGATGCCTTCCCACAAGGCAGCGGCTCGCGTTACTATAAAAAAATGTACATACCCCTTCATCCGCCCACCGTCGAATCCAGCCAAATGCTTATGTTACGGTATTTAACATCACTCGGCAACCATCAAGACTATTTAGGTTTGGTTTTCGAACATCGTGCTATGCATTTGGTGTTCGGCTATTTGGAGGATTTGGACAGGCGTGACACATGTCTGGCATTTGAGGCGCTAAAATATCTGGCTTCATTGCTTTGCCATAAAAAATTCGCTCTGGAATTTATCGCGCACGGCGGCCTGGAGGTAAATACAACTATTTTGACTACAAATATTTTCATATATTAATAAATTTCCCAACATTTTAGTTGCTGCTTAAAGTGCCGCGTCCTAGCATTGCAGCAACCGGTGTTTCAATAAATCTCTACTACCTCGCCTACTGCGAAGAGGCCATGGAGCGCATGTGCAGCATGCCACGAACTGTGATAGCCGAATTAGTGCACTATGCGCTGTGGCTAATGGAACGCTCTTATGATTCGGGCGTCTGCCATGCGACCATGTTCTTTGGCCTCAGTTTTCAATTCAAAGTCATTTTGGACGAATTCGATGCGCAAGATGGTCTGCGGAAACTCTACAATGTGGTATGTATTTGTCTTTTATATCTGCACTAACGCCATTGTAAGACGTTTTTTCGTTTTACTAGATTTCGATACTTAAAATTTTGAATCCATCAAACAACGATGATGACGAGAACCCTATCAACGATGATTTGGAGTGTGCTTCACGTCAACTCGTGCGCCATGTGTGCGTAGCACTCAAACGCTACATTGAGAGTCATCTCTTCTACAAGTACAACAACTTCATGCGTTCGCAATGCCTGTTTTCCAACGAGTTCTCGCAGCATAATGTCACCAAAGCGGCCAAACTGACCCTGGAGCAAATCAGCGAACAGGTGCGCACCTTGCAGGAGAACACGTCGGTGCGCGCACATTGGGCGCCCGTGGACAAGCTATTGAAAGTGAGCGGCATAACGCTGCTGCTGAAAATCATAGCGCTTTCCTACGACTGGAACAACAGCGTAAGGTATGTTTGTCTTAAATTCCTTAAAAAAAATCTGGAAACACATTTCCCAAACGCTCAAGACTAATGAGGAAGTAATTTTAGATCCGAAATAGTGCGCTCCTCGTTGGATGTGCTGTCCATTTGCTGTGTTATACCGCGCGTATTCCAGGTCTATTGCGAGCGCTTGGATGTGCCCGATAGCGCCGGTGCCTCAGGTATTTACTTCATATTGGCTGCTGCTTCCGGCGATATAACAGCGGACGCGGATGTGCAAAAATCAGCTTTGGCCGTCTTGGTCCATTGCGTCTGCGCACCACTCTCAAGGGTAAGCTAAGCTCTATACAGTTGAAACAAAAATCTTACAATATTATCCGTTGTCTTACAGAAGGAACCAAATACCGCCTTGAAAGTGTTCCACTCATCATCCAAGGTATGCCGAATTACAGCAACATTATTACAGTTACATATTTAACGTCTCTTCTGTTTTGTAGAAAGAGCCAAATAGCGCCGGGAAAGCGGTCAATTCGTCCAAGCGCAACAGACCAGCAAACCGCTATTGCGAAGAGCTAATCGAGAAGGTGTGGGAGTCGGTGTGCTCCAATAACGGCATTATTATATTGCTCTCGTTGATGCAAATCAAGGCGCCCATCACCGACGCGGACTGCATACGTGGCATGGCCTGTCGCGCTTTGGCCGGCCTGGCACGCTCCGAGCGCGTGGGCCAAATCGTCGGAAAACTAACACTGTTTTCGAACGGCCAGATACAGACGCTGATGCGCGATCCCATACTGCAGGAGAAACGTGCCGAGCACGTCTTATTTCAGAAGTACGCCATCGAGCTCGTCGAACGCGTCTCGGGCAAAACGAAACCCATTTCCAACAAAATGGATCCCTCACTCGCCAACATACACAAAGCCAATGTGATTGCACAAACGAAAATCCAGTATAACGAGCAACAGCTCTACCAGCTGATACACGACCATCTGGAATCGAAGGGTCTGCTGCAGACGGCGCAAATGCTGCAGAAGGAGGCGGGCCTGCCGCAGGTCTCGGCGAACACGACGAAGAGCTTCCACCAATCGCCGTTCGACTACAAAGTGCTGCCTTCATCAACGGTGCGCCAGCGCCTGCGCAGCCGCATGCAAGACGTCAACAATGCCATACAAAGCTTAGCGAACCCATCCACCAGCGACCAGCAGCAACTGAACAGCAGCCTGACACTGGACGAGCTGCCGAGCAGCAGCAGCGCGGTAACACCCATTAAATTGGTGAAAAAGTCGGAGAAAATCAACACCAGCACGAGCAGCGCCAGCGCTTTGGCCATTGCGAATGCGAATGCGCAGCGTTCGTTGCAGAAGCAAATCTCCTCACTGCCAGAGGACGTGCGTTCGGAGAGTGGCTCGCCGCCGCCGCAGCACGGCAACCAGACGGGCATCACGCTGGGCACCATCGTCACCGAGTATCTCACGAATCAGCATGCCTTGTGCAACAACCCGATGACCACATGTCCACAATTCGACCTATTCACGCCACACAAGTGCCCGGACCCCAAGCCCAATCGCTCGGGCGATAATCTGAATTTAACAGCGCGCATCTTCAAAGCGCAAGCCGGCTATAATACAGCGCGCCTGGATCGACGCTATGTGCATTCGAACTTCGCGCCTTGGCGTTCGGTGCGCTCCAACGACTTCCCCTCGCTACAGTTCTCCACGTGTGAGATTGTGTCGCCCTCCAAACTGCTGCTCGTCGGTACGCACCGCGGCGAGGTGAAAGCATTCAATCTCTCCACTGGCACCGAGGTCTTCTCGTCCACCTGCCACGGTTATGTGGTCGATTCCATCATTTCGAACCGCGCTGGCGACCTGGTGCTGACCTCGTGCTCTTGGCGTTCGCCGCTCAGCGTGCTCTGGTCTATACAACATAACGAGTTCGCGACGAAGCTCAGCTTTGGCGACGACTACTATTGCGAATTCAACAACCTGACGCAGGACAAAGTGCTCGGCACGCAAAATGACGTGAGTCCACGACTTTCGATTAAATTTTGATTTTTTTAATTTGAATTTGGACCTTTCCAATTTATCCACTGTTTTAGTGCGCCACCATTTACGACATAAATACGGGAAATAAGATTTCCACCTTCACACCAACGCTCAGCAATCAGTATGTGAAGAACCGTGCCACCTTCTGTCCCACCGACGAGCTCATTCTGTCAGGTAAGTGCCCGCCGCGCTCACAATTTCGTTCTAAATACTAACGGTCTCGGCTTTCAGATGGTGTCTTGTGGGATGTGCGTTCCGGCAAGGAGATACACAAGTTCGACAAGCTCAATCAATGTCTTTCCGGCGTATTCCACCCGAATGGTTTGGAGGTATTGCGTCGCCTTATTGCGAGTTCGTGTTCTTTTAACCAACTAACCGCTTTGCATTGCAGATTATTTCAAACACCGAAGTGTGGGATCTGCGTACATTCCATCTGCTGCAGACGGTGCCGGTGCTGGACCAGTGTTTCCTGAAATTCTCGCCCATGCGCGTCATCTACAGCTACAACGCGGAAGCATCCGATGAGCGCATCGATGCGATGCTAGAGGAATTGCCCGCCTGTGAGACTAGCTTTAAGGTCCTGGACGCGTACGACTACTCATCGATATCGACGATAGACGTGCGGCGCGGCATCTACGACATGAGCATAAGCGATAATGGCAGTCTGATTGCGCTGGTGGAGAACCAGCCGGCGTTCGACTCGCGGCCGGAGACGTTCGTCAAAATCTACGCCGTGGGCATGAAGAAGGTCGAGAATCAAGATGAGGTGCGTCATGGCGACGCGTCAGGCATGGGCGTCGGCGTCGGCAATGACGCAAGCAATAGCGCCGAACGCGCGGCGGCGCATGCGGACGCTGACGACTATGACGACGACGACAATAATGCCATTATAAATATTGATGTTGACGATGATGATGGTGATGGTGGTGGTGGAGGTGGAGGAGGAGCAGGTGGTGGCGGTAGAGCCCCTGCCCCTGCCCGCAACCAGAACGACGATGACGATAACGCCGACGCAGTTAACCATCGTCGGGCCGGTGATCATATTCGTCGTTTTGGACGCATACGCGAAATCAATATCGACATCGACGCAAGTCGGCGACACAACGGCGGCAGCGGTAGCGGCGGCGGTGGTGAAGAGATCATCGTGAGCTTTCGCGGCTCAGCGTTGCCCGCGGCCGCCAGTGGCAATGGCGGCGTCGGTGTAATGATCGGTCGCGGTAGCAATGGTCATGCTGCGCCACGTCCCAGTGCCGCTGGCGGTGCACGCAGCGTCAGACTAGCACCAGCTGCAGCAGCAGCCTCAGGCAGAGGTGGTGCGGGTAATGCGTTCCGCGCCAACCGCAACAACCGAGCTGTTGCAGGCCGTGCGATCGGCGGTGGTGCCGGCGGCGGCGGCATCGGCGGAGCCCTGGCTGTTAATGGCAACACTCTGCGCGCTGGCCTCGGCGCTGGGATTGACGCAGCAGCACAAGACCTCATCGATGCGATTATGAATAATTGGTTATCTCTGCTTTCAGGAAGATGATGAAGAGCCTGAGTCTGATGAGGACGGTTCGGACAGCGATTCAACAGACAGTGAGTGCCACACATACAGTTATGCGGCGTTGCGAATAATAACTAATTTTGTTTTGCAGTTTTTGATATGAGCGAAGGTCAGCTTTTTCGGCGACGCAATCGTTCGGAGGGCGATGACGACGACGACGACGAAGATATGGACAGCGAAGATGACAGCGACAACAACGACGGTGATGACGACGACAATGATGGTTGGGTAGATGTCAACTCACATTCGTCCATGAGCGATGACAACGACGACGGCGATGACAATGAGCAAGCTCAGCGCGAATCGTCCTCGTCCGATGATGAGATTATGGAAATACATTTTCGGCCTTTCTAGAAACTGTCCCACACGTCGCTGTCCATTGCTCTAGGAGTATACTAAACAAAAATGCTCGCGAAACCAATGCAAAAATGCATGCAAACTTTCCACGATCTGTTGATGCGCCTAAACGCCTAACGTTTGAAGCAAAAGTGAAGCAGTTCTAATCTTAATTTTTTTCTGGAAACAATAGTGATTTATTAAAATAATACCATAACAACAACAACAACAGATGCTAGAAAGACAACCACAATTGAAAGAGCAAAGCCGAATTTTTGTTTATCCACTTGTACTATAAGTTTTCACTTCATCAGTTGCCGTGTAAAGTAGTTAGCCTCATCGAAATCAGAAACAAAGCAAAGCAAACCGCAAACACATAAAGCCATGCATAGAGCGCGCAATAGTAAATTGGAAATGCAAAAAAAAAAATTTAGTTCAAATGTTTCTATATCTAAAAGATTATATTTTTTATAGTTGTAAAGTACCGTAGCGCGCACCAGTTTTTGTATTTAAATTTTCTTAGAAAGTAATTAATTACAAAAATATAAAACCTTCGTTCCTTTTCGCATGTTCAACTACCCATCGGCTTGAAAGCCGATATTAAAACAAAAAACACAAAAAACAAAAACAAATATGTCGTTTGCGATGTTTCTCTTCTTCGATGTTCTATTATAATTATTAGAATATTTGATTATTACTTTTTTTATTATATGTTATACTGTTTGTTTCAAAACATAATTATTATATAAGACGCGTAAATGATATTTCATTGTAACAATTGTAATTGTAATGCGCATGCGCGTCAGTTTATTACTGCATTTCTTTTTTGTAAGAACTTAAAAAAATCAACAAAACAAAAAAAAAATATCGAAATAAAATTATATATTGTATGTAAATAAAAGGAAATTGAAATTATCCATGTTTTTCGCATAGCTAACGGTTGTTCGGCAGTTGTGAAGTGTTAAGGAAGAGATTGAGAGTTCAGTTGAGTTTTGCATATATTTGTTTATTTTGCATATTCCTCCAAAGTTCTAAAAGTTATTGTTTTCTAATAAAAATTTTTTGTTCATGTTTAAAAACTTATGCCATGCTAAAGCATTAGAAAAAATTTTGAAGTATAAGTAAAATTTTAGCAACTGTTTCGTTTTGTATAACAGCTACATATCTACAATATACAGAAGTCAATGAGGACTTTTAATTTATTTAGAATTATGTAAAGAATTCTTTATTTTATTGTTCAAAATTCATATTTTCACATTATTGTAACTTTTTGTGTTTGATAATTTTATTTTTTTATTTTATTTTATTTTAATTTTTTAGTTTTTTATTATTTTTATTTTCTTTCAGTTTTTAATTTTTTATTTTCCATTAGTTTTTTTTTTGCATTTTTTTTATTTTTTTTTTTTATTTTTTTTTTATTTTTTTTTTATTTTTTTTTTATTTTTTTTTTATTTTTTTTTTGCATTTTTTTAAATTTTTTTTTTTGCATTTTTTTGTTTTTTTTATATTTTTTTTCCATATTTTTTTATCTTATATTAATATTTTTTAATCTTTTTTGTTTTATTTATTTTATTTTCATTTATTTTCAGTTTTTTAGTCTCAATTTCTATATATTGTTCTTGATTAGTATTATTTTTTTTTGAATTCCAAAATTTTTAATTGGTTAAAATATTTATTTTTTATTGTTTTTTATTTTTGTTTGTAATTTTATATACATAGGTATGTATATTTTTGTAATATTTTATTTAAAACTTTTTATATATTTTTATTTTTCTTTAAAATTTTGTTTAATTTATTTTTTTGATTTTGTTTAATTTTTTTTAGGTAATTATTAGTTTTAATTAAAAAAAATGTTTTTAATTACTTAATATTTTATTTTTCCCTTGATTTTTTATTATTTTTTTTTTGTAATTTTATATGTTTTTAAAAAATTTTTGTATGTGTTTTGTAAATTTTTTTTCTTTTCTATAATTTATTATGTTTTTTTTACATATTTTTATTTTTTTTATACATTTTTTTTAAGTGTTTTTATATTTTTTAAATTTTTTTGTATTTAAATTTTTTTATATATTTTTAAATTTTTTAATTTTTTTATTTTTTTTTATATTTTTTTTATATTTTTTAATTTTTTTTATTTTTTTATATTTTTAAAATTTTTTTGTTTTTTTTTGTTTTTTTTTGTTTTTTTTTTTTATTTTTTTTTTTGTTTTTTTTTTATTTTTTTTTTGTTTTTTTTTTTATTTTTTTTTTTTGTTTTTTTGATTTTTTTTTTGTTTTTTCTTATATTATTTTTAATAGTTTATATTTTATTTTATTATATTTTTATTTTATTTTTTTTATGTTTTTTATACTTTTTTATTTGTTTTATAACTTTTTTCTTTTTTTATGATTTGTTTTTTTTTTATGGATTTTTTTAAATTTATTTTTTTTAATAATATTTTACCTTTTTATATTTTTTTTCATATTTTTTACTCTTTTTATACTATATTTTTTTTTATTTTTTTATAATTCTATTTATTTAGTTATTGCCAGCTCTTTAAAATTTTCCTTTTTATATTTTTTGGGTTATATTTATTCCTCTTTATATTTGTATAAATAATTTGTTTATGTATTTTTGTTTTGTAAATTTTCAATTTTCTTGTTTATTAATTTTTGTTTGTTTTAGTTCACCTTTTTTAAATTATTTATAATATTATTTAATTTTGTAGGTTTTTTATATTTTTAATGATTAAATTTTTGCTTATAAATTATGTTTATTTACACTTTTGACTTTATTTAATTTTTTTTTGGTTTTTTATATTTTTTTAAATATTCATACATTTTACATGTATATTTTTTATATTTTTGTCTTTAATTTTTTATATATACATACATATATTTTTTTTTTGTCAAACATTTTGAAGTATTTTTGTTTAATAAATGTTTTATTACTGGCCTACCTTTTTATCCTTCCTATTTCTTGTAAAAAAATTAAAAACCGCAAATACAATTTAATACTTTATTTTATTGTTTAAAATCAAGCTCGAGCTTATCACTATATAAATTAGACTATATTATGACATTACAAACATTTTTAAAACGCTAACTTACGCATCTGCATACTTTAAATATTTATTTTTACATTTAATTTAATTAAATTATATTAGTATTTAACAAGCGGCCGTGCCCGTGATTACTACTTTCCATGTTATGGTTTCTGGTCCACCTTAAGCACCCATTGATTTCGCCTTTTGTAACCTTCGATAAAAATAAGTAAGAATAAATTTTGTACCGTTAGGTTGTCTCAAAACCGGTAACTGGGGACTTACTTCCTTCTCAACACCTTTAGCACTATTGCACCCTCGCGCACATCCTTGAACAGGCGTATGGTTTCAGCGTGACTCATGCCCTGCACCGAGGTGCCATTAATTTCGACTATTTCATCGCCTGAGAGAGAGCAAAATGAGGATATTTTTTAAATAAAAAAATTTAATCAAATTAAAACTAATATTTAAGCGCTCAGCGTGACTTACCCGCCTGCAGTGTGCCATCGTCCGCCGCTTGCCCCGAAGGGAATACAGTCTTTACGAAAATACCCATATTGCCTTTTGGCGAGTCTCGTCCGCCAACAATGCTGAATCCCAGCGATTTCATGCCGTGCCCCTTGAAGAAAGTGATGGTCTTTGGCGTTGAGCGGCTGGCGCCTACGAAAATAGTAACAAAAAATTTTAATGCAATTCCATGTAGTAGAAGGCGCCTTGCAGCCTTCAATAAAGTAAGATTTATGAAAAAGCAAGAAACTCGCACTCCCTGACCCGCCATCGGCTGTGGTTCGGCGTTGCTTGCGGCCTCGCCAGATTTTCAGCTCAAATTTTGATACACGCCACTCTACCAGGCAAACAGCATCAGCAGCAAGCAAATGCCGGCGCCAAACAAACGAAAAATGTTGCCTGCTTTCAGGCGTTATGTGACGCCAGCCTAACACTGGCACAGGGTGATACAGGGAATGAGATTTTTCTTTTTCTTTTAGGCAATTTTATGTTTTTGGATTATTTTTTTTATTCCGTTAGTTAGTACTTTGTAACCAATTAGTAACGGAAATTCTATGAATTCGAAGAGAATTCGGAAAAAAGGTAAAAAGCATTAATGGCAAGCAATTTAGTGCATTTTTTTAATTAAAATATGTAAAAAAATTATTACTTATTATTGTTTAAGATATTTAAATTAGTAAATAAATATTCTCGCGCGGCTTTTGATGGCTCTAAGACGTCCAACTTAGCATTGCTGAACCCTGATAAGTAGAAATCTCAAGATCCTCAGTAACTTTCGTGGAATCAAAAGAAAATTACAAGAACAACCTAACTCCTGGAATAATTCTCTACAAACCCCGCACTCCCCCCTCCGTCAGACAACTCACCGTCGCTCATCGAAGCGCGAATGACTTCGGCCATTTCTTCGTCGCGGATTGTTAGTTTCGCCGCGGGCAATGAAGGGCGGTGATATTGCAATGAATGTGTTGTTGCAGCAGCTTTTGCACTTGTTGTTGTGTTCGAATTCGAACTCGCACTGGTTAAGGCTGTGGGCATAGAAGTTGATGGTACGGTTAAATGTTGTTGATATAAATGTGAAGGCGATGCGTGATGACGCTGCTGGTGGTGTGGTTGTTGTACGGTTAAGTTTTGGTGTTGTTGTTGGTAAGAAATGAGGTGAAAGGGATTAACATTTGTATTAGTGTTATTAGTGAGATCAGACGACGCTTGTTGTTGCTGCTGCTGCTGTAGCTGCTGTTGTTGTTGCTGTTGTCTGCGCTGCTGGCGCACATCATCGTCGGTGGTGTTGCTATCAGCGCTGTTTGCAGGCGCTCTGCTGGCCACTGACGTCGCCCTTTGTGTTGTTGTTGCTGTTGGTGTAGTGGTGCTTGTTGTTGTTTGTGTTTTAGTATTATTTGTACTATTAGTGGCTTTGGAGTTTTGGTAATTACTGTTATTGTTGTTAGCTGTAGCTGTTGTTGCTGTTAGTCTGCCGCCCTCGGTGGCGCCACCGGCAGGCGGCTGTATGAATAGACTCAGGCGCGAGGAGCTGAGACGCGAATGCGCGAACCGCAGCGAACGATAATGCGAGTTGGACAGATTGATGGAGTTGCGCGTGTAGTGCGTGCGCGACGGAAACGCTGGCGCCTGTTGTTGCGACTGGCCGCCCGCACCATCGACTGTGTCCAAAAATGCAGCGGCAGCCAGTGGCGCCGACGCACCATAGGTCAGCGACGCACTACGATTGCCCGCGACGCGTCCACAACCTGTCAGCAGCTCGTCCTGCGACTGCTGTTGGTGCAGTTGCTGTTGCTGCTGAACGCGCAGCAATGCCGCGCCTTCAGAGCAACGCTTGCGCGCCAACAGCTGCCACTTCTCATCGTCGCTGATTGTGTGCGTGGACAGCGATATGCTGGACGCGCGATTCGCATACACCGGCGTATATTCGGCACTGGCATTGTACAGCGGCGTCAGCTCGAGGTTGCGTTGCCCCGACGAGGAACGCGCGCGACGCCTTATATGCTCGGCAGCAAACTCACCACCATTCGCCGCTGTGTCCATGGAGTGACGCGGTGTGGAGCAGCGCCTATGTTGCATTAGCGGCATTGGCGTTGGCATCGAGCTCATCGAATGCGTTGTCGTTACGCTAGCCAGTGAACGCGCGTCATCGTCCACATCCAGCTCACTAGCGGTGGCATCCAGTACCGCCGATGACGGTCGCCGCTTCTGGCGCTCATCCTCACTCTCCAGCGCCATCTGTAGACTTTGCAGATCATAGTTTATGCTGTCCGTGCTCTGCGTGCGCTGCGTATAGCTGAGCCGCTTGCGGGCGCGTGCCAAATACTCGCTTTGTGGATTGGCTGTGGGCGGCGCTGAGGCAGGCGCTGGTTCGTTGCCACCATGCAAGGATAGCATTGAGTTGTACGCCTGTCCGGCGCTGCCGTCGATTTTTATTTTAGTGTAAAAGTCGGTGACGGTGGCGACCTCGTCGTGCGCAATCACCAAGTCGATGCAGTTGTTGACGAATGTCGACAGCAGACGCTGCACGTCGCCGAAGGACTGCATGCCGCGCAAATGCTTACCGTTCACGTTGACAATTTCGTCACCAATGCGCAGGCGGCCATCTCTGTGGGTGAGAGTAAAAGTTTAATGATTAATACTGTACTCGTATGGTACGACTTTAACCTACAAGAACAAAAATTTATAATTTTTTTCAGTTTACTTACTTTTGCGCCATGCCATACGGATCGATCTCGACTATCAGGTAACGGTATTGCTGCTCATTTGCTGACGTCATCACAGTCTTCGGCGACAAAACCAATCCAATGCAGTCTTCCTGACACTTTCGCTCCAACTTGATTTGGCGGAAACGCCGACGTATGGTCTCCGTCTCATAGTCATAGTTGTAGCCGCCCAGCGACACGGAACCACTTGTCGTGCTGCATATGCTACTGCTGCGCAGTCCGCCACAACCGACGCCACTTTCGGAGGAGGTGAGTGAAATCAGCGAGTTCCGCTTCAACGTACCCGACGCAATAGATTCCGTATCTCCACTGGAGATACCAAGATTATTGCCCAGCAGTTGTGTGTTCGTGTTATTGCCGAGGTAAATAACACTGCCACATGCACTTTCACCGCTTCCAACACTGCTGTTGTTGGCAACACCACTACCACCGCCAACACCGCCGCCGCCGCCACCTCCGTCACTGTCGTAACCCGACTCGTTCGAACTTAGACAACTACTTAATCTTTGGTAAAGTGGTTCCCAGTCCTTGGAGGAGAGGCTGTTATTGCGCGACACCAGCACCTCGCCGTTCACGTACACACCATTGCAAGCGCTTGCACCGACGGCAGCCGTAGTCTGCTGTGGCGAGCAATTGCTGATCGCACTGTCGTCCGACGAGTAGCGCTTGATCAGGGCGCCATTCCGATAAATCACCTTTTTCTGATGATTTGGAGAAGTGCTAGTCAGCGATATGGAGTCCAAAGTGCCATCGGCCAACGTCGTTACATCACTGGGTAGCATTGACGTGGAGTTCCGATGCTGCGGCGTGGGTGAGCGTTGCTGACCCGCCTTGCATGTACTGCACCGCTGCCTGGTGCAGCGCTTGTAAGCCGCCAGTGTCCATTGTATGCAGACTGCTGAGTGAGGGTTGCTTCATCACCGAACCGCCATTTTCTTCTGGTAAAACGGAGAGACGCGAACGTAGAAATGCGTAGGGAAAAGCGCCACGTCGGTTTGTGGATTCCTGACCGGCCGCGCCACCCTGACCCGCAGTGGTCTGGGTTTGTGCGCTCAGCGTTGTGTCATCGCCATTCGGCGAATTGCTGGTGCCTACTTTGGCGATGTCATCGCAGCTGCTCGATTTCAGATTTGTCACAGCGTTTGTAGTGCTCTTCTGCACCTTGCTCTGGCGATTGTTAGCCAAGTTCAGACCCTCCGTGGGATCGTCACACTTGATGTACGATGAGCTGGTCAGCTGACTAGTGGAACTGCTGCGGTATAGATTGCTGCCGGTCGAGCCGCTCGGTTCGGCGGCCTTAATCAGGTTGTGTGACTTGTGATTGAGCATGCCGGTGGAGCCGATGCGATGGAAGAAGTTCTTGATCGCCTTCTGCGATCGTTGTTGCGCGTTCGACTGGGCCGGCGCGCTCGTCTGTGCGCTGCTGGCGTGGCTGCTGTGTTCTTTCGCCTTCTCTTGTTTTTGTTGGGCTTTACTGTGCGCCTCGCCATTTTGCAATTGTTGTTGTTCCTGCTTTTGTTGTTCTCTTTGCTCTTTCTTCTGTTGTTGTTGCTTTTGTTGCTGTTTGATGGTCTCGATGGGTCCAGATTTGCATTTCTTCAGCGTGTGCGTCTGGTAGTTGTCCTTGGCATTATCATTGTTGTTGTTGTTGTTATGTGTGGATGTGTGAAACAACGAACGCAGGTCTGTGTGTGACTTATGTGTGTTTGTGGTGTCGCTACGCTTCAATATGTCCAGCTTGCGGCCCATGCGCTTGCCCCACGTGAAGACTGGAAGTAGAAGAGTTTGAGTGTTAAAAATATGAAAATTCAAGGTATTTGAAATACAAAGAGTTTGAGTAGTAGCAGTAGACAGACCAAAAGCAAATGAGACCAAAATGAATGAAATCCTTATTATTGTGGTCAAAATGCCCAAAAAAGGTCTCGTCAGCGACATTTCTGACAGCAGGTTTGACAGACGGAAGCTTTGACAGACAATAAATCCAGAATGCGAAGACTTAAAGCTAGCGGAATACGTTCTTTCTTGAACAAAATATGTACGCCTAGAGCACGGAGGATAAACCATCTTATTTATCCGAGAATACGAAAAACCGATTTCAGCCTCTAAACTGTTCAATTCGATTTACGTTTCTTTGATTCCCGCACTTCCTTTCCTACCATTCATCAAAGTGAACCGTCTTGCGAACCGACCCATATAGCTGACCTAATTCAACAGCCCGCTAATCACACAGAATTCAAACAAGCCAGGAGACATTAGACCGCCTACTACTTAACTCCGCCGCTAGTTCAACGTGGCTGCCCCACAAGCTCCTTCACACCTCTCCATTCCAATTTCCCATTCTAATTTTATCTTTGGCATCCAATCTAATTTCGAACGACTACAACAGCGATTAGCCGCTGGTTAGATGTTGAACGGCTTCTGAAAGTACGCCATACTCCGCCCCCGAAGCAAAGAAGGCGCAGGCAGCGCAAAGACGCTGCAAGTAAGCGTCTATAAAATGTATACAATTTGAATATTCAAATCTTTTTGCGCCGCCAGTAAACAATCACCGAAGCTGCTCAGGTATTGGTGCGCTTTCCTTGCGCGGATACATGCCGTTGGTCGCGTGGGTCGCGGTGGGACCATTAATTATGTTGCAGCCGTCATTGGCTAGCAGGCAGCGGCGAACAAAATAATTGACGCTTGTAAATGAAACAATGCGCGGCATTAAAAACAGAGAGAAAAAACAACGAGAACGAGAAGAGAGTCTTACAGACAAACAAGCGGCTTACGTTCAAGAGGAACTGCTTTACTGGCTGCAAGATGGCTCGTCCGCCTGCGCGCACCCACTTAGAAATGTTTAATGCCAAAACAATTTGTTGTTGTACGACTGGAGACGATGCAGCCTAACGAAAACTGAATCAAATCAAATGGTTGGAGCGAAGTGGCGAACTCGCTACAAAGCGAATGCTACGGCGCAGCTGTCGCAGCGTGTTGCTGTGCCGACGCACTGTGGGCCTTGATTGGCGAAAAGTTGTTATGATATTGAGCAGTCGGAAAAGTCTTTTCGTATTTCTAATCAAACTCCAACTTATTTTTTTATATTTATAATGAACTTTAATGAACCAAATATGTACTATTTCGGTCGACCACTTTTTTACATTTTTCCGACTTTTCTAGAGACATTATTCCATTAGTGTAAAAATTTTCTGGTTTCTCGCCGAAAAACTGCGACAAATATTTTTCACATGCTACTCTTGAAGCCAACTTTACTCCATTAAGGAGCTCTGCATTGACCGAAACAAATAATAGTCCGATGGTGCGGGGTATGGGCTTTATGGTGAATGCTTCAAAACTTTCCAGCCAAGCTCTCCCAGTTTTTGCCGAGTCATCAAAGATGTGTTTGGCCTAGCGTTGTCCTAATGGAAGACGAAGCCCTTTCTGTTGATCAGTTCTGACCGTTTTTTGCGATTGCATGCTTCAATCTCATCAGTTGTTGACAGTGAAATGTAGAATGAATCGTTCCACCAGGCTGAAGTAGCTCATAGTGGATGATTCCTTTCCAAATCCCATCAAACATTAAGCGTAACCTTTCGCGGCGTCAAAGATGGCTTTGCGACCATTTGTTGAGCTCCACCACGCTTGGACCATGATTTTCTTTGCACAATATTATCGCATTTGATCCACTTTTCGTCTCCCGATACCATTCGCTTCAGAAATGGTTCGATTTCATTTCATTTCAGCAAAGAATCGCAGGTGTTAATTCGGACTATTAAAATTTTCACAGACAATTAATTACCCAAACATCGAGCTTCTATTTGTAGTCAGCCTTCTTTAGAACCAATTGATGCTGAACGTTAAGTTCCTTAGCGATGTCGTGGTTGCTTATGTGACGGACCTGCCCAATCTTCTTCATAATTTCATCGACTTTTTTAACGACAGGTCGCCCAGAGCGAAGTACATCTTTGACATCGAAATTTTCAGAACGGAAGTGAGCAAACCATTGTTGTGCCACACGAACTCCAGGGCCTAACCTCGGGCTAATGCAGTATTAAAATTCTTTTAGAGGTGCTTAAATGTATACAAACGGGGGACTTGCCAGCAGCAAAATTTTGAAACTAAGCCACCACTGTGCCCCTTTGGAATTCAAAACCACGCGACAAAGCAACAAATCATAAATAATAAAATACTCCTTTTTGTCTGAAAAAAGTAAGGTTATCAAAAGCCGTGCGGTGTTCGCAAACAAAATTGTCGATTATGTTGCATGCGCCTGTATGGCTCTGAGACACAGCTGCGAGCGGCACAAATTCAGTATCCAGAATGGCAAATACATGCATAGAGACATGTATAAAGGCGGCGAGCCGACGCTGCTTGCCATGCCACACAACAAATTGTTGTTTTGTTAGCGCTGCTCTACATTCTGTTGCGGCAAGTTGTCGGTATTGATAGGCGCGACGCACAGCACACTTCAACTCACACTTTTATATGGACATATGCGCACACACACACGCACGAGGACGCTTAGCCGCCTGCAGACTTCGAAAACATTGGCTTAGTGGAAGCCGCAACAATGCTGCGCTTAGCGCAACACATTGACTTGACTGCCTGTCGGCGCGTTGCTTGTTGGCGTGCACTTCGTCCTCGTCCGCGCTCATTTTGCCGTTAAGCCGCCAACACAATCGCCGCGTCTGCGCGCATTCCTGTTAGTCGGAAGACCATTTTATGCCAATTTTTTATCTCACTTTTGTGCTCTTCATCAAATCAAAGCCATTTGTTGCTGCCAATTTCATTTACATATAAAGCTAAAGCTTCGATGTGCCGCATGCAAGTATAGCGGCGGTCTGCATGCGCAGTTGGCAGTTGGCGCCTTGCCGCACCGCATCCTTTGCGGTTACTTGGGCGGCTTCTTACAAGCTCCAAAAGTGCCGCTCATTCTCATTCATCGGCCTGTCCGTCGCTTGCCTTGTGCGGCTGCAAGACGCTTCGTGGTCTGCCGCATCACACCGCGAAGCGTCGCACCGCTTTTGACCGCATGCGCAGCACGTGTCCGCTTTGATTACTTTTGCCATTGGCGCACATTTAGCATTAGTTGCTTGTTATTATTATTATTATATATTGATGTTGTTGTTTTTGTGTCATTGTTGCTGTTGTTATTATTGCTGTTTGTTAGCGGCTTGGGCTGTGTGGCGTTCGTGTGGCGCATTGGTGTCATCGTTGCAATTGTCTGTTGGCTTCTAATTTAATACTGATTGCTGTTGATGGCAATGGCGGTCTGATGTTGCCCCATACTAGTTATAGCTGTCATTTGTCAGTGTTCTACGCGTTGTTGCTATTGTTGCGATATTCCTATTATTTGCTTGCCGTGTTGCCATTGGCGTCCGCTGGGTGTTGCATTCCAACCACTCAATCGGACTAAACCAATCGTTGAAGTGGAAGTGTAATTGCACAAATTATATTGAAAGTTTTGTTAGCAGCTTTGCCGCTTTGTTGTTGTTCTGCGATATCTCCGCTCTTACAAACAACACCG
The DNA here is from genome assembly GCA_027475135.1 of Bactrocera correcta. NCBI lineage: Eukaryota > Metazoa > Arthropoda > Insecta > Diptera > Tephritidae > Bactrocera > Bactrocera correcta. Next base: position 164,012,714 of record CM050325.1, read on the forward strand.
AAGAATTTACTACCGTTGTTGGCGTTGAAGTGTGAGCAATTGTTGGTAGTGATTTAAATTATCGTGTTGCAAAGCGGTGGCGCGAAATCTAAGTCATATTTCTTCAAAGCCTTTGAACTGACAGAAAATCTTTTGATGAGAGAGGGAGAGAGATTGAGTTATAAATTTAAAGCAAAAGATATTTTAGCCGATCTCTACTAACCAGTGCACCACTATCCTCAATAAATAAGCTGACAGAAAAGCTTCGAAAAAAGAACTAAAGATCAAAGCAATCGACTCATGTTTTATCGTCCCACATCAGTCGGATCTACGGATTTGAACTCTGCCGCTACAACAACAACTCATATTTTAGCGGGTCGTTCGTTGTCTGGTGGAGGGCACTCGGAAAAACTATACTAGCTAAGCAGCTTTTGATGCATCAATGGCACTCAATGCCACGCTACAGGTAGCACCAGTAGACATAGCTCGTAGGTGCTTGGCGGCTTGCTATTACACTTACGAAAGATGGGTAAAATTCTCCAGTACTTCGTTATATTCCTTACAATTTAGATTACTGCATCAAGCAACCTTCTCCTGACGGTTCCTTATCTGCTTGCACACCTGCTTTGTGTGTGGTGCGAAGCCTTTGGAGGAGAGATACGGTGAACTTTTCGCGGATGGATCGAAGTCAAGAAGGAGAGTAAGAGATGGAGTCTTCTGTCGGTAGCTAACCTCAATTCTAGCTTCAGACCACTGCAGCGTCTTGGAGCGGAGGAGGCTGCCATCAAGGTAGTAGTAGATATGCCGCTGCGGAGTGAAGTTTCCTTCAAAGAGGCAAAGACTTCATTAGAAATGGCTTCAAGCTCCTTCCATATTAGACTTATATAGGTTCCCAATCGCAATGGTTTCGCCGGAAACTGTAAGGCTGACAAGCTTGTCTCCCTCAATTTCATCCAAATGGAAGCGAGTCGGATTTCCGATGTCTTCTTGCCAGAACTCGCAAGTTGCACCTCTGGTCCTTCAATGAACTCAGCAAGCTCTGGTTAACAATCAGATTTTGTGTGACTGCGAGACCCTACTGGTCCGGAGTAAACCATATGAGGTCATTCGAACTAAAGGCTCTTAGCAAAAGCAATCTCACTGTAATTGTTGATAGTCTGACTTGTTCTAAAAGGTTTACCCGCGGTGCGGCTAAATATTCTGTCGGACGCTCTTTGCCAAAGCTGTTTGAAAGAAGATGAGATAGAATCATCTTTTCACTTTCTGCTCTACTGCCCAGCTTTTGCCAGACTGAGATTGAAATATCTCGGTAGGCATACCCTTGAATGACTTTTACTAAATTGGCAGAAATTGATATTGATCGCCTCAATAAATTTGTTGTTACCTCAAAACGTCGATCTTTGAGGATCTGGTTATCTACTTTTAGGAGTTTATGGGTAACACAAATATACATATGTCCAAGTAAGATCCAACGATTTTTCATCACCTCTACAACTTAACCTAACCTGACCGACTCAGCGTTCTCAGATATTTCTTGGAACTTCTTTAGGAAAGTAGTGGCTGAGAGGCAATCAACAGATGTAAAAAGACGAAGCTCATAAGAGTTTTAATATTAAGGGTGCAGACAAAAAGTATGAAGAGCCTAGTTTGGACTAAAGATACGATCAATTGTAGCACTGTGATGATATCTACACCCATATTGATCAAACAAATGTGGGATGTGGCGCATGGTTCTGAGTTTCCTTACAGTGTTCATAAGGGAAAAGTGATCCGTATCTGACTAGTCGCTTCATATAATAGTAGTCAGGTAGAAAGAGGGGAAAGGTAGATAGATTACCTACCACTTTCAATTATTGTCGAAATTATTAGGTTATGGAACAGTTGTTGTGTGGAACAAATCCCAAAATTGATGATAAGGACAGCCTAAAAAAATTACTAAAATTGTATTAAGTTCAAAAAAGTGCTTTGGAAGAGCGAGTACGAGCATATTAATACGAATCTTTGAACAACTGAAACAATGTGCCAGTGTTCTCTATCCTAGTGTATGCCGCTATATCCACTATTTTTTTATTTACTACTTCATCCTTAATAGACCTTTCTTTAAATTAATTATGGAGCATATTTAAAAGCCGCAATTTAATACAATATTCTTACGCTCTAAACTTGCGCTCGTTAAAAATCATATTTATTTGCGCTGCTTTAGTATTTATGAGTTAAAACGGCATATTAAGCACACACATGGCAATATAAATAGATGAAATAAATGAGAGGAATGTTACGAATTAAATACTTTCCGCTTGAGGGTCAAGATTTGCACGCCAAATGATCTCCACAAGCAGCGTTCAATAGTCGAAATATTTCGCGGCAATAAAATGCTAAAAGCCCTCGCTTAGCGTTCGGGAGCGGCGCACTCAAGCTATCACGTTACACATTTCCGAAGGCATTGCAGCGAATAAAAATTTCAAAAGTATTATTGCTGCGGTGAAAAATGAAGAGTTGCCCGTTTAAAAGAGTCGTGCAAGAATTCTTCACTTTCCAGCCGTGACTGGCCACAGCCAAATGCTAAGATGTTCTGATTACACACACAGAAACACATTTGCATTCTTCCCGGCAGGAGAGTAGGCGCGTGGGTGGGCTTGAGCGCAGCGCAGAGCAGTGGAGGTGAAAATCATAATTTGTGTATTGACAAAAAGTGGGCTTGACACGCGACACATTCGATCGTAATTTTCCAATTTCATTTGCCACAGTCCGAATTTAATACGTTTTGGTGGGCGTCGGTTATGCCTGGGGCAATTGGGAATGTGTTTCGTGAAATTTTGTATGTCACAAGCGCGCAAACATACATATACGTAGGTATATGAATTGATGAAATGTACTATCACTGCGGCAGATATACTTATACTATCTATATATCAGCATATATCTCTGATAAAAGTGGAGAATTAGTGTGCGGTATTAGGCATAGTTTCTATTCAGTTCAGTTGCGCTTATTCTCGATGCCAGTTCCTTATTTACCATTTAATAATTTTTCGCTAAAATCAACTAGAACGAAGGCCGAAAACCATTTTGTTTGATATACGAAAGTTAAGAAAAAGTATGCATCGATTTTGCTCATATTTTGTTACAATATCTTTCTTGATATTTGAGTTACTTATATATTGGTTACCTCACTCAGTAATTTCGTTTGATGACAACAGCTGATCTTATAGAACTTTTTCGCTTGACTTGACTGAACGATAATGCTAAAATTACTTTCTTGAGAATGCATCACGTCCTGGAAGGACTTTTGAAGCTCAAGGACACATGAGAAAAAAATAAAGTCGTTGGTTGTTGTAGCGGCAGAAATCATTCCTGAAGTAATTTCGAGGCATAGTGCGATTAACAGCATTGAAGAGGGCCAAAACTGACATCTATTGCCTAATACTGCTGCTGAGAGTCATTGGCAAAAGGTGAGGCCTCTCACCGAAAGTAGTCCTCTGTCTTTGCAACACCATAGGCAAGCCCATTACGTCTATGGTGTCTTTATGTGGTGGATGGCTCTAGAAAAGTCACACTTGCAAAGAAACTCGAAAAAGTTCAACGGGCGGCGCTCAACAGCATGTGTAGTACACCAAGGTCCACTCCAGCCAGGGCACTTTAATACCATCTTGCACTTGTACTCCTAAACATCGTCGGAAGTTTTATGGCTGCGAAAATTGCTATCAGACTCAGAGAATTGAGGTATATGAACATGAAATGACTATCACTGCGGCAGATATACTTATACTATTAATATCTGTATATGCCTCTGATAAAATGGAAATTAGGTGCGGCATTAGGCATAGTTTCTATTCAGTTCAGTTGCGCTTATTCTCGATGCCAGTTCTTATTTACCATTTGATAATTTTTCGCTAAAATCAACTAGAACGAAGGCCGAAAACCATTTTGTTTGATATACGAAAGTTAAGGAAAAGTATGCATCGATTTTGCTCATTTTTTGTTACAAAATCTTTTGATATTTGAGTTACTTATATATTGGTTACCTCACTCAGTAATTTCGTTTGATGACAACAGAACTAGAATCGCTTGACTTGACTGAAACAATGTAAAATTACTTTAACTTGATGAAATGCAACGTCTTGGAAATTTTGCTAAGATTTTACTACAAAAAATAAAGTCGTTGGTTGTTTGCGGCAAAATCATGTTTGATAATTTGACATATGCTTACAGCATTGAAGAAAGAACTGACATCTGTTGCCTAATATGTGCTGAGAGCATTGCTAAAATGAGCTTCTACCGAAAGTATCAACAGTCTGTTTGCTGACACCATAGAAACCCATACGTCTATGGTGTCTTTGTATCGCTGAGTGGAATCATGTGCAGAAAGCCATACTTAATAACGAAATTAAACCGTCAAAGTATGCCCCTGTCTGGACACATGACAACGTTACGTTGATGGCTCGTCTATGTGAGCTCAAACATTTCATTGCAAAAATGGAAAGTTCAACCGGTATACATGTGGTTTCACACAAGTACACAGCCACACAGTCGCGATTGTATTGACATGTGAGTGGAAGAACTTGGAAATGCATTCATTCAAGAAACTGGAAAAAGTTGGCACAGATATGCGTCAACGCCTTTAGACTATTCTTGCTAGCACTAAAGTGACGCTACGAATAAGCCGACAAAGTACTGAAGCACTTTGAAGAAGGACAGTCGACTTTTTACGGTTGGTCAAAGCTGCTATAAAGTGACACTACGAACAGCAGCCTGATCAAACGACCAGCCTTTAACGGGACGTGCTTTGAAGGTTATCACATGTTATATTGCCACACGGTGCTATACATGGTATATAGTACGCATACTTCACTAATTTTTTTGTAAATATTTTTTTAACACTTTTTTTAAATTAATTTCTTTTTAATTGAATTTTTTTAAATTAAAATTTTCTTAAATAATTTTTTTTTTTTTAACAAAATTTTTTAAACTAGTTTTAAGCCCACCTTTACTCATCAACGGTTTGTTCTTCTTTCTAAAATCAGATTTTGCATGCTTATCATTTAAAGAGTAGTCTGCTTCAGCTTCAAATTCCATATTTTGTTCCTCAATCGCGTGATCCGTTATCATATCCATGTCCATTACTGTTTTCGGCTTCGAACTGTCGTGTTTTGCGCACTTTTGTTGCGCTTGCTGCGGCCAAGGTCGCTTGGCGCTTTTGACCTTGAAGCGCAGGCAGGGCGCTATGTGCTTTAGTTTCAAACGCATTTCAATTTCACAATCTCCGTGGAGTTCTTGAGGCTTTCGTTTGTGTTTATAAAGTTTTCGCTTGTAGTTTGAGTGTTTTTTAGCTGAAACATGTTCAATATTTTCATTTACTTTTCACTTGGTTAGGTCTGCGTGGTTGAGACGAACGCGTACGACTGACGCGCCGCCGCCGCGCAAAGTGGCAAAAAGCCAGTGTAGCGGGTGATTTCGGATTTTGGCTTTAAAAACTATGCAAAAATGAACTTTAAGAAATGAAAATGAAATACAAATTTGAACACAGTTCAGCAAGCAAACTGGTTCGCCGCCAGATAAATGTTGCATGCGTGCATTGTATGCAAATTTGCGACGTCGCTGTTGGCACTGTGTGGTATATGCGCTTACTTAGTATGTGCAGCGCTGACGCGAGTTATTTTAATTTCCATTTAATTTGACTTAATTTCGAACATTCGTAGTCGTCTGCATTTATGCGCGCAGGTAGACAAAGAAACAATCGTGCTTATGTTGTTGTTGCTGTTGCTATGCTTGTAACTAGTATCACTGCGTGTACATTTTTTTAATGTCTACAACAAAAGCTTTTGCGTTTAAGGTAAAGGCTAGGGCGCTCAATATCGACTTATCGGCGCTGAATTATTCAAACGCCAGGAAATACAGATACTTTGCTAGTCAAACCAAATCTGCGCGCTTTTGTTGTCGTGCGACCCTCTGCCCATGGAGATAATTTACTACGCGTTGACGGCCTTAATTTATATAAAATTACTCAGACGTAGCGTCTCGGCCCAAAACCTGCCAAGTTCGCGTGTCTCAACGCAACTTTTACATGCCTTTTTATCATCATCAAGTTCAACGCGCTCATATTTCATTAGGATGTTGTGTTTTTTCTTTTCACAGGTTTTTTTTTTTTTTTTTTAATTTTTGCACATTTTTTATTTCCATTATTATCAATTCCATTTTTTCTTCATCTCGCATAGCAAAAATGTTAAGCTCACATTTGGCCCCGGGGCGCTGTCAAACATTCAAAATCTAAATATTTTTTCAATTGTTTTATTGCTCGTTTTGCTTTGGCTACTGTATTATGTAATTACCGTTGATGCTTTTCATTTTTTATTGTAAACGACGGCTGAGTCTTGAAATACTCATGGCTTTGTCAATCATTTCTTCAAAATTTACATATTTACGCTTAGTTATGACGGATACAGTTTTTTTGTAGAGTTTGCGGGTATTATGGACCAAGTATTTATTGCAAGAACTTATAAAGGCACGAATTATTAGCACAAGGTCCGAGGCTTATACTAATAGACATAACAGTAGAATTGATCTCAGCCATTTCAGCGGAGGTAAGTGGACTTACAGCAAGGTTATTGGCTACAAGTTTGTCCAAGAATATGCTTGTGGGAAGTGTAGAATCTCTTTGTGAAGCATAAATCATTGCTTGACTCGCTGAACGAGTACGCACTGGATATCTTTATCAGAGCAGAAAGGTGAGAAGTTTATTTCCATTCGTCACCCTCAATTTAATACCTTTAAAAAGGCATCATACAATATGTAAAGTTAAGTTGAGAATTGCCAGACAATCTCAAGATCTTTAATGGACCGACTCAACTCAGTTTGGTTCATAGACAGATAAAAACTAAATGAGGTTTTGCACTGCGACCTATGGTCTATTGGGCCCTGTTCTATATCTTATGCTATATATAGCTTGTTGGGCGCAATGAAAGTCATGTGTTTCCTGTCCACGCAGATGGATCCAAGGGCATTGAGCCTGTTTCTACAAATTGCTGGGCAATCTGGAATCAGGTGTTTGGAGTTTCCATCCATGGAGTTTATGTCCATGTTAGACAAGTGTTTCTTGAGCCTACAGTGCCCTCGTTTCACTGTCGCGTTCAAAACATTTGGTGCCTTCTATGGAACTCCCTATCTCCATTATGCATTTTGTAGATAGACATTTAAGGTTTGGAGTTCTAAATCGGGATTGTAATAGAGCTTGTCACTCGAGGAGGAAGAGTAGAAGAGTTTCTTTATTGTTTTCTATTCCTTATGAGTTTGCAGCTGTGGCAAATATTGTTGTGGGGCATTCCCATTTTGAACCTTCTCCCGTTATGGTGGCTATAAGCAAAGTGTCTATAAGTCTACGAGTATATATACCTTTCCATATTCTGTTTAATAAGTTCATAGTTCTTGTTTTGTTATATTTTGACCATGTTTGGTTCGTTATCTTCGGTTTGGTTACATATTTCCATCTGTGTCTGCTTAAGACTCTTCTAGAGAGACCTCAGACATGGCCAACTCGTTCGCTTTTTTGTTGATGAAAATGTTCTTTTGAGCCGAAACCCAAATTATGTACAAGGGGTGTTACCTGCCAGTGAGCCTAAAGACTTCCTACATTGGTGACCACCCTTGAGTGTATCTTTAGCGACTTTAAGGCTAGAAATGTCGCCTGGTTATCTGTGGATATTGGAGCTCTCTGTATCCTCCCGTTGTTAGTCAGTAGAACTTCATAGGTCTTCTCTATGCCTGTTATGTATTTCTGTTTGCAAGATGATTGTTGAGTTTGATAGAGGGATGGAGAGAGAGAGGGATATATATATCTAGATTCTTCTCCCTACTCTGCAGCCAAGTTGGTACAGATTGAGATAGAGCTCTCCTCCCCTATTAAACCTCTTCTCTACTCTTCTGTGAAACCTGCTAATGTGACTTAACCTTGAGAGGATATAATTTGCTATATTTAGACTTGTTTTAAGATAGTTCAAGATTTCTTTACGTCCATAACAGTCGAATATGACTTAAAAGCCCCGGTAACCCATGCACATGTTACCCCTGGATACATTTTGATCTCTGTGACTTCTTCGACTTTTCCGAATATGTGATTAAAGGAACTCATCATAAGTCCATTCAGATTTCATTTGAGGCTTCATTTCAATTAAAAAAATTAAGAAAATGGAATTGTTTCAACAATCCGGCTCAAATTTGGTAAGAAGATATGGTGTGTCTCATGGGACTGGATTCGACAATCGCTTGAAAGAGTGCTGATGGTTTTGATTAGAGAAACAGTAAAAATTGTATATTATAAGAGTTTATAAATATTTTAAGCTTTATGATTTCATATCATAGTATGCTGCTTGGTCACAACTATTTATTTTGATTGATTATAAAATCAATGTCGAAGCTACGATAAATATTTGCTTAAATGTCTGCCTCTGCAAATTGATTGCCTAAACTTGACATGCGAATTTATTTGCCACAGTGCGATTTGTTTGTGTGCTAATGATGAATTAAGTGGACTTTGCTAGCTTGTTAATTCAAAATTTATATTGCCAGATTTGAATTATGAGCATTGGTGATTGGCAAGCAGCGATTTCTGTCAACATTGAGTTGAAGACGGAAAACCCGAATTTAATAAGTTATCAAAATACAAAATAAAGAAGATAATCTCTTCCGTAATAAAATTGATAAGTTTTAGCAACGAACCTGTGGAAAAGTATGAAGATTTTTTGATTTATTCAATCTTCATATTCATATACTATACATAATATTTTTATTATTCATGCATACATATGTTCAGCATATTATATAATATTTTTGATTTAAAAAAAAAAATACTCAAATATAACTGCCTTTATTCTCAACTGCGCTTGCCTCGATTTGTTTGTTTGTATTATTGTAAGAAACACAGAATGATTTCTTTGTCTGCAGATCGCCACAGTTGATTGGCAAGAAAATTAAGGCAATTTGCAGTTAATAAAAGCACATGAGAATGGAAGGCGCAACAGCGTAAAGAGTAAAAGATCGAGTTAATCATACAAGAAATCCAATTTAAAAGCACAAAAGTAACAGAATAAAAAATAAACGCATTTCTATGAATGTGTGTTAACAGAGCATGGCTGGCAGTGAAATGGTGGCTCAGCAGTGATAGTGATGTGAGCCACAAGAGCAGTTGTTGCAGCAAAAGGTTTTTGTATAGAAAAGAGTACAGATATAAGCTTAGGTTGAGTCTCTAATTCATTTATGCATAAGAAATTCCGTCTCCTTGTCGTGCTCTATATAGGGCACTGCAAGCTCACAAAGCATAGTGATAGTATCATGATTCTAGATACGCAGCGATTTGTAGAAACTGGCTCAAGTGCTTAGGATCCATCTGCGTGGACAGGGATCACATAACCTTAGTCGCGCCCGCTAAGCTTCTGGGATTACTCAAAGTGCTGGACTTTTGTGACTATATGTGATATAGGAGAGATCGGAATGCAAAACCTTATTTATTTTCTATCTATCTAAGTGCGAAAAAGAGAGACCTTTCAGCTTAACATGCCTTCAGAGCATCGGGATACAGGCACATAGCAAGCAATTCATTGGCAACTTTTTGACTTGCCACGTTAAAATTTATTGTCTAAAAGGTAAATAATACTAGAGGATGGTGTGAGTGCCCAAACCATATGTGAAAGCGTCACTTACATATGTTTGATCGAACTTTTTGCGACCGAATTATATCAATAAATGGGCTTGAGAATTGAGCTTATAAGTTAAGCGATTAGAATCTTAGAAAATAATTTCTTTGGGTGCTCAAGAATTATAACCTATGTGGATAAGCTAGATCCCCAAAAAGAATGATACAAAGCAGACTTGGATAGCTTAAGTGGTGTAGGTTAGGTTAGGTTAATCTGGTAGGCCAATGAGCCACGCAGAGACCAGTTTCGGTTCTTTGCGATACCAAATGGAATTCAATTACTAGGTCCACGCGGAGTAGTCATCCTTTAGGATGCCTGCGCTTGATGCGAAATGTAACAGACTTTGCCGCCACACCATCGACACCTCCTACAGTGTTTCATACCGTGGGGACCGCAGATGCTTACAGCGTAGTCTTGCCAATGCGGGACAAGTACACAAGAGATGCTCCATTGTTTCCCTCCTGCCATACTCTCGACAATTCCTGCAGTCTTCTCGAATATCACAAGAAATTTGCAACAAAAGCCCACATTTAGACTATTTCATTGATTTTTCTCTGAAATGTGAAATTTTTTTCGGTGAAAATCACCAAATCCATGCGAGTACCGAATAAAAATTGCACATCACTAGAAACACAATCTGCACTACAAACATATTTATGCATGTGGGTATGTGCTTATTACCACTTAAGGTGTTTGTATTGGAAAGGAAACAGTAACAGTGCAATAAATGCAAAATAATAATCTTCACACTCGTACGTGATCACAGCAACAAAAATATATGAAAACATGTGTGTATTTCTTAAATTGTAGAGAAATTTCAGATAATTTGTAGCGAGCAGAAATCAAAGAATTTTCGCTGTTTCTACGTAGTTTTCTTTGTGGTAAGCACACACATACACAAATACATACATACAAACATGCAAAAATGCAGTTTTCGGCACTTGAGATTACAAACATCCGTTCCACACTGTGACTTATATAAAATACTGCCGAAATTTGGATATTACAATGTACTACAACAAGAACAACTTTCATTCAAGACGCGTATAAATGTTGCTGAAATGGCGCGTGAGAAACACTACTGCCACGAAATCTGCTGCGGTCGGGCGCCATCATGTGGTAAGCAATTAAAGTAATTTTGGTAAATACTTAATAAAATTGAATTTTAAGTCTTTTACTTTAGTTGAAGTAGTTTTTCAGAGAAATAGCTCCAAATCGGCGCACTTCTATACCACTCAGCTTTATTTTATACGATTGGGTGAGAGCTCGCTATATTCGAAGCTCTACACACTGATATGCGGGGGTGTTTGTTGTTGGTTTCCTGAATGAATTTTTGAATTTTTCAAATAATTTTCAACTTTTGTGCCCTTTTATAAACTATCATAAGTATTATTTGAATAAAACACAAATACACAAGCTTCCTTACAGGAACTATGATCGGTTAGTTTGTATGGCAGCTATCACTATTAAGTGATCCGATCCGAACAATTTCAGATCGGATCAATGCCAAATTTTTTGCAGAAATATCCTCAAAAGAATAAGTTTTTCACACAAATACTTCAATCCAATAGTTCAGTTTGTATGTACAGCTATATGCTATAGTGATCCGATCCTAACAATTTTTGCGGAGATTATATATTTGCTTTGGATAGTAACCTGTGCAAAATTTCTTGAAGATATCTCATTAAATGAAAAAGTTTTTCATACAAGCACTTGCTTTCAATCAGTTTGTTCAGTTTATATGGCAGATATATGCTATAGTGGTGCAATATCGGCCGTTGCGACAAATTAGCAGCATCTTTGTGAGAAAATAATGGATGCAAAATTTCAAATCGATATCTCAAAGACTGAGGGACTAATTGGCATATATTCAGAGAGATGGCCAAGGCTAAATCGACTCAGCTCGTAATGTTGATCATTTATATATAGGGTATATACTTTATAGGATGTCTGACGTTTCTTTTTGGGTATTACAAACATCAACAAACATCATAACAAACTTAATATACCCTATTCAGTGTATAAATATTGTAAAGTACTCACCATTTCTTGTGGTGCTATTGGCAGTTATGCTCGCTGGCGTTGCTGTTGTTGTTGTTATTGTAGCGGATGTTGTTGAGGTCGTCGCTGCATTTGCAGTTGTCGTGCCGCCGTTTGAAGTGGTTTTCTTTTCGTCATCCAATATGACAACCGGCACTGCGGTGACCAATTGATAGTTGGGCAAATGACCTGAGATGAGAAGAAAGAAGTTCGTGGTTCAAAGAAAGTAAGTGCAGAAGACAATAAAAACTATTAACATTTTTTTTCTGGGCAATTTAAGTTCACTTTGGTTTCGCATTAGCAAAGTGTTTCAATTTCAGAAATTTTAAAACATAAGCGTTAGTACTAGATTGTTGTTACATATTGTCACCTAAAATGCAAAATAACTTAACATCACTTTTTATAAGTTTACATGCGAAGAAAAAACGATATAATAGAACCAACATATTGAGACAAAATTTGAGTTTTGGTTATAAAATGGTTATAAGTGGTTATATAGTGGTTATGTATTGGTTATATATTGGTTATATACTGGTTATGTCTGACAGCGGAAGCTGAAAATTTTATGCTACATATATTTTATATTGCCGTGAATCGTAAGCAGTAAAAAACTCAATTTCTTCTATTTTGATGGTACGTTATTTTGCATTTTAAAAGTTATAAACCGGTTTTAAGTTCGTCAGTTTTTGAGATTGCCGAATGAAATTTAATACGTAGTCGCATTTTCTATTGTATTAATCATTTCTTGGAATCGGTTAGATAGCTAAATCACATATCTCCAATATAACCGATTATTAAGGTATTTTAAACTTCGCCTTAAAAATCTTTGCCTCGAAACTGATTTTAGACTCTCTAAGAGACTCTTAGGCAAAGTTGTTCAGAATGATCCATAGAACATTTTCAGCACACGCCGATTACTGTTATTTTTTGGCTTGCTGTAAATCGACCCGCTCTAATGCATTTATATACTCGCTTGGCAACACTTCAAGCTAACCCACATACAAAATGCCGTCTTTTATGACACCACTTACCGTTTGACGCCATCAGCGATATCGTTGAACCACTGCAACTCTTCATTGGCGTGACACCGCCACTGCCGCCAGCGCCGCCGCCACCCTTGTCGCCATTTGGCATCAATGAAATATTGTGGCAACTCGCATTTCTGCTTTTCTCGTAGATGCAGCTACTCGATGACGAGCTGTTGCGCTGTTGCCCCAAAGTCTGCTGGCCGAGTTTTTGGTAATAATGTTGCGCTGTCGCAATATTATTGCTGCTGCCACCATAATTCACCAACAAAGTGTTACTTTTGCACTTGCTGCCACCTCCACCGCCGCCAACACCGCCACTGCCATTTTGAAATAAGTGTGTGCTGCTATGATGTTGCTGTTGCTGTTGATGATGGTGATGCAATCGCTGCAGCGCAGCATCATTCAATGAAGCCACCGACAGCGCTGACGGCGTCTGACGTCCGCTGCTATTGTGGCTGCTGTAGTTGTGTGTGTAGCTGCCAGCACCCGCACCGCCAACTGCGGCAGGTGAGTGCGTTTGTGTGGAGGCGCCGCTATTGCTGGCGCTCAGCACGCCGACGCTGGTGGGTGTGCGCGGTGTGGGCGTGTGGCTGGCGCTCAGATTCGTACAGCTCAGGATCATGACGGGCGAATCATGCAGATCGGGTAGCGACGATGAAATGGCTGTGCTGCCGGCGATGGTTTTGCTGAATTTGACGGCGCATGTTGTGGCGGTCGGTGTGGGTGTGGCGGTTTGTGTGCCGTTGTTGTAGTGCTGCTGATATGACGGATGGATGCTGGTGGTGGTGTTGGTGTTAGCGCTGCCAAATGTGTCGATGGACTTGCGTGTCTTGAAGAGGCGCATAATTTAGGCTGCCGGGCGGCGCAAGTAATTAGTTCACGGCTTCGGTGGTATGAATGATGGTGTTTGATAGCGTTTTTTTTGTTATAATCTTAAAACCACTAAAAAAAGAAGAAGAATTGTGAATGAAAAATATTAGTAAAGAATTAAATGGTTGCTTAACAATATAAAATTAGAAATTTTCTATTAAGAATATAGGTTATGTTAACTTACTTTAATACCAGTTATAGTACCAGTTATATTAAATTTAGTTTTTTTTTTTTGATAACTAGCGACATCCGAGAAGTTTCTAAAGTCTAAACGATAAACTAAAGTGTCAATGCGGCAAGGCTTGAGCCAGCGAGCCCAGCTCCCATACTCCCTTTTAGTCAGCTGCAAATATGCTTTCTGTATTTTTATCCATATTTCCATGAATGAATTCCTAATTTCCTTGTAAAACTCTTTGCTTTTAACACGCTTCGTACAACGCCAAATTTATTTCCCAAAATACGAAATTCCTCAACCGCAAAACTGTGCCGTCATGCCTGAGAACAGTTCACTTCCTTTGGCTGCATTTTCACAGCACGCAAATAAACACTCTCACCTTTTTTTAGTGGAGCAAAAAAGTAAAAATTGAAAACGAAATTCTCATGAGAAAAAATGTTGCACATGCAACCGGGCGCGCAACCGGTGCGCAGAGTCATTGAACGACCTCAAACTGCAATCCCTTGCCGCTACGCCGGCTGCCAGCGGCACTGAGCCCAGTTTAGTGCCCACCTTTTTTTCATTATTAGGTCGATTGCTTTGCACCGCAATTCGGCGGTAATGGTCAGAGACCGCCAGCCGCAAACCGCATTGGTTCGTGCAACAGCACGGCATGCCACACAATTGTGGTAAGAATTTTGCGCTTTAATTTTCATTCTCAGACTACAATGCGCATTTTGTTTTCTACTTGTTGCATGCCGCAAGCGCCAGTGCACCGCATAGCGCTCCGCCGTGCAGCTACAGCACCAGCACGTGCAACAATTTTTCTATGCTGCTGTTGCTGGTGCTGCCGTAACAAGCGTTTACTTGCCGGCAGCTGCTTGGAATGCAACTCCTATTTTATATAGTTGCGCTGCAGCGACGGCGACATAAGCATGCAACATATAGTATGCCACAAATTATACGAGCTCACTGCTCAACCCGCTGCCACCAATATATGCCTCGCTAAACTTCTGCTCCTGCTCCGGACTGCATTTTGGTGCGCTTTAGCATTTTATTATTTTACTTTTGTTGAATGTAAACAAAATAGTGCAAAAAAACCGTGTGGCAACACAAATCATTATGAATTTATTCCATGCCAAGCTGCTGGCGCAGTTACTGCTCAGCACACATACCCACCACACACATACCATAAATATGAGGTGATTTTTTCACACCTTTTTGCGGCTGCTGGCATTCCCTTTCTGTTTTCCGTTTATTTATTTCTCATATTCATTATCTAGGCACAAATACAACAACAACAAGCGTCTATGCATGTGTGTGCGTGTGGTTGCACTATTTGTTTATTTCTTTTTTCTCAGCGTGGTTAAGTTAGTTTTATTGCTGTGTTGAACTGGCAAGTCCGCATTCTTTCAAAGGTTGCCAACTTCAAAGTGAATTGTCCGTAACCGTGTCTGTATTTATTGCTGTGGTCTATATTATGCATGCTCAGCGTCCTTGTAGGAAATTTTGCTCGATAAAAATTCGCATTATTTTCTATAAGTGTTTATATCCTGAACAACTTTGCCATGATTTTTGAAATACCGCAAAATAAAGTCAGATAACCTATAAAATAACCTAAATGATCAGCGTGACGACTTGAGCTGATTTAGTCATTTCCGTACCATACGACTAGTTTTTGAGTTTTCGATCTGAAATTTCGCACCCGAACTTTTCTCTGCTAATTTGACGGAACGGCTGATACAGACCACTATAACATATATGTAGTTGCCATAAAAACTGAAAGATCGACTTCAAGTGCTTATATGGAAAACTTTTTCAGTTGAGAATATATTTTCACGAAATTTGGCTTGGGCTATTATCCAAAGCAGCGGTGTAATCTCCGAAGAAAACTTGCCGATCAAAGTTCTTATAAGGAACCTTTTGTATTTTTGATAGGTATTATAGCTTTAGTGCAACTGAAAGTTCCATAAAAATTCAGCTGGAGGTAAGGTATTTTTTTGTTATAATAATGGTTGGTAAAGCTTTTTTTTTATAAAGTTTCACAACGAAAAAGATAAAAACTGGCAAATAACTTGTATAATTGACCATATTTGCATAAAACAGCTGACAATTGAAACTGTTCCCAGTTTAAAATACATTGCTACTGCTGTTCCTAGTTATCAGCTATTAATTTAATATTATTGAGCTACAGTAATATTGGCTTTAAATAGATAAATGATATTTTTGTGAAATCATATTTTTACACAAAACTGTTCCCAGGTTTAAAAAACAATTATTAGGCTCGTCCATGAAGCACTGTCCATACCAGATAATAACTTCTAAATGTTTTTTTATAACCAGAACAATTTTTTGAACTACAAAAATCTGTTCCCAGTCTATTTTAGAAAACATTTAAACTTTTCTACGCTATCAATTTAAAACAAACAACCTACAACACTTTTTTTCTTTTATCAAAGCCTCTTCACTGTTATGAAGTTCCTAGTGGCCAACTTGCACAGTAAATAATCTTTAATACTTCATCATTTACGTCTACGAACTGCGTTATGCCTTATGCATGTGTATATATGTAAAGAATATTTTGCGGCAAGTGGCTTGCGGACTTGCCTACTTTGGCTTGCCGCATGCCTGCCTTTGCACATGCAGCGCCACAAACTCTCCCTCTCACTTCTGTTCTCACCCCATAAATTCCTAGTTTTGCCAAGGCACAAGTTTGCATATTTTTACTTTTTGATTTTCGCACTTTTGCTTGCCGTTTACCAGCCGTTTTCCTTTTATTTGCTTGTTCGTCTCGCGAACCACACGCATGCGCATATGGCGTGGAACCACTTGCACGCAAATTGCGTTGCGTTCGTTTTCCTTTGCAACGCGACAGCACGCCAGCAATGTGGGCGTGCGCTGCTGCCGGCATTTTGTTGTAGTTCTAACGCAGCCAAAGCGGCTAAGCACTTAACTTGCCGGTTTAAATGCGGCAAATGTGGAATTTACAACATTCTTCTCTTTTCTCGACTTCATTATGTATATTTCTGTATAATTTTATGTACACATTTTTCTCTTTTTGACTCGGTGTCTTTTGCCTTTGTTGTGTGTGGAATTTCGTTTTGGGGACAACGTAACTGCGTCGCCTTCTGAGGTCGTTTGGTGGTGGCTACTGCGCGCTGGTGCTGCTTTATGGCTGCTGTGGTTTATTTGTTGTTGTGCGTTGTTGCGTCATGGCTTTGGTATGCGATATGCGCTATTGACTTAATCTAGGTGCTAGTTTGTAGATGGTGTGCATCAATGCTATGTAAAGCAACGTAGCTTTGGGCTGGAAATTGAAAGTGCTCACAACCAGCCGGCACTAGGCTTAAAAAAATCATAAGAAATTTGTTTAACATTGAATGAAAGCATGTGGATAAGTTTTTTTTACCTTAAATTAGTCCAAAATGTTATTAAAAAACTGTTCCCATTTTATAAAACTATTACAAGACAATTTCATAGCCGTATTTCTTTCTCCCTGCGTTGCAGCTCTAGTGATATACTCTCTAAAATGAGTTTAACAAAACTGTCCCCACTTTATAAAACTGTTCCCAAACAATTTCTCTGCCTGTTTCTTTCGCTTTACATTTTAGTAGTTCTAAATACTTCTTTAGCTTCATTCGTTGCAAGCCATTACGACTACCATCTCATCTAGCTTGAGTCTAAAATACTCTATTTTATTGCCAACCTGTTGCAGCAAGTCCAGCTAAAAATAAATTTACAGCCAATTATTTTTTCTTAATTAAATATGTAACAATTTGCATTTTAGACGCCACATGACACATTCTATGCTGGCTCCTTCTCTATCTTCCTTACCCTGCCACTTACACTTGGCACATGTGCATGTGTGTATGTGTGTTATCGCATGAAGTAGCTGTAATTTAAACTTTTTTATAGCAAGCCGCTGCAGCCGGGGGTAACAACAATACAGTAGCCGCAGCAGCGATGACTATGTCGATGGCATGCCAGACAAACGGGCCGGATTACCAGGTTATGACCGGTGAGGCGGCGAAACGGCGAGGACGGTCGGCACGATTCTTGCCGGCGTCTGAGCTGCTGCCTGCTGCTGCGGCTGTGGCTGCCGTTGTTATTGATAAAGCTGGCGCTGTTGTTGTTGTTGCTGCTGCATTGAAAAGTTGCTGACCTTCAATGTAAGCGGCACCGCGCGCTATGTTGCAAGCCAAAGTTACCATATATCAGAACATATGCTTATATACATACATACAACTGAATATTGGATAACTTGCTTGCTTGCGCAAATGCTTGGATGCGTGGCTGTGTGCAACAAAGTAAAATAAGTGTCCAAATGTTGTTGTCATTCTGTTGATATTCGGTTTCTTTATGCGCTATTGCATTGCCAGCGACTTTTGATCATTTTTTGTTTGGTTTTTGTTATTGTTGTTCTTGTTGCTGTTCATCCGTAACGGCTGCAACACCTGTTTGACAAGTTACCGTTGCCAATGGCATCCAACGCCTGGCTGCGCTTTTGCCTTAAGTACTTTTGTTGTGCTTCATACACCGTTTGTTGTTGTTGTTGCCATTTGTTTGTTTGTTTGTTTACTGCTGCTTTTGTCTGTTGTTGGCCACTAACTGGCAATGTGTGCGGCGTGGCTGCCTTTGCTGTTGCTGCAGCCGTTCGGTCAGGTTAATTAAGAATCTTTAGATTCTTTTTTGTTTTTGTATTTGTAAATTTATGTCCAATGACTTTCCACCGCTCACTTTCATATGATAATTTATTATTCATGTCGTTGTTGTTGTGTGTGTATTAATTAGTTTTTTTCGCCTTCGGTTAAGCGCCATACGAATGAGTCATCGGAATCGTTGCATATCTGGCTCGCTGTCAGACCTGAGTGTAAGCGGTCAGTTAGAAGATAGCTTTGGTTTCGTGGAAAAATTTCTAGATTTTATTTTTGTTAGACTGGTAATCGCGTATGAAACTTCGACTGTGTACCTTGCGAAACAAAATGTGCAAGGCGAGTATCAAGCCTAACATACTATAGCTCCATACCAAGGGACATCGACTTGATTTGAACTCTTGCTTTGTTAGCAGACTTTTTTAAGCTTGCTTTGCAGTCCTTATTTGAAGTCTTCAATTTTGTCACATCCCTGGACCCAATAAAGCTTCATCTCTTTAAGCCATGAGCTTAGACTTCGCACAGATTGGTTTCCCTTAACTCTAAGAGATGTGATGGAGAATGGATGTGAGTACGTAGATCTCAATGAAATTAGAAAAATGTCACCAAAAGTCAAAAGTCGACGATGTCGAAATATAGCAACCGCATAGCATTAACGTTCATGGATTAACTGCTTGCCGTTCCCAAAAAGCTGAATATACAAGACTGGATCGCAATCGAGTTTTTATCCGCCAAAGACTATCAGCTCGGCAACATTTCCGAAAATTATTTGATAAATGATTTCTCTCGCTATAACAACAAACACATGCTTCTGAGGAGTTCTTAAAACTAGCAAACAGAGGCCCTCCCTCACATCCTCATAGCTCTACTTATTAGAAATTATTTGTTGTCATCTCTCCCCCTGTCCATTGCTATACTTTAATCACTTTTGAAATACTTTATTTTCTTGGACTTCCTCAAACCGGTTTGCAGCCAGGCAGGTTGTGCTGAGCATGAGCTTGAAAATATGTTGTTGTCATTACAGATCAGTGTCGACACCTGGTTAAATGAAGCAACACCAGCGCATGTCGCTTCGGCGATTGCATGTTATCTAGCATTACGTACTACAACAATTGACTTCTGCTTGCTGCAACATGTTGCAACATTGCGTCATATGCTGTTGGTATAGTGTTACAGGCGGTTATGCTAACACGCTTTGGCAAGGATCTGTTTTGGTCTCCCCCACAACACGTCACACCACACCACACCACAACACGGCAAGGAGTCGCGCTCGCCTTTTTCTGCCCCGCTGCCAACTGGTTAGACAAGATTCAACAATAAAATAGTGAAGCGCCAAGTATAAGCGTGTAAACGTATGTGTTGCCCTTTTGAAGGGAAAGCGTTTGTTACATAGTCGGGAATGTTAAATTGGAGGGCGCACCTATTGAGGCAACAATGTCAATGTTAAATGACTACATGTGTTCATTCGAGTTTAGAGTAAAGGCAGGAATGGGCGCCAACGATTAATTTCAAAAGACAAATATGCGAGTGTTGCCAGCAATATACTGGTGATATTCGAATTGGGAAGAGGTTGCATGTGAATGCTGCAGGTATGCAAATGAGCACAAATTTTAGAGTGGAATAGCAGCTAGGTTACGTGTATCTAGTTTTTAATCGTTTTTAATGATTTTTTTGTGGAGTTTGGATATCTTAAACAGATTGCAGAGGGTTACATACGTATGTATGTGTAAAGAAAAATAACTTATTTCTGTTAATTTAGAGCATCAAATAAAATTTTTAACATTTAAATGTTAGCTATACATTCAATAAAAAAGCAGATATAGCTTTTCGAAACAACACTTATACATCTGTAATTGAAAAAAACTGTTCCCATTTTTATTTTTTCTCATAATTATGTTATAAGACAAATATTAAGTGCTTATAGTGTGGTTTAATGTGATTTTATAAAAAAAAAAACTGTTCCCACTTTTTATGTATTCTAACAGTTGCAATATAGGACGATTTTTCAATGCTCCTGAATTGTCTGGTGTGATTACAGTTATTAAAAACTGTTCCCATTTTTTATTTTCTTGCACAACTGAAATTAATTGCGTCATTTGACATTATAAAAACTATTCCTGTTTTTAATTTTCCTTCAAATCCGTATTACAGCACAAATATTACACTGAAATCGCGAAACGAAAATTAAAAATGTAGAATTTAATGGCTTCGCATAACTTTCAACGCTTCCGTTTGGTTATTGATTATTCGTTTCTTATTTGCTATTACACTCTACCTCTTTTTGTGCTTATTTGCAAAGAAAATAGCAAAAGCAAACCGTGCACCAAAGCAGTAATTGTTATTTGGTAGAACGCTGTTTGTGCGTGCCAAGAGTGCACTTGTGTATATAAATATAATATACATATGTATGTAGGCATTTGCATCTTGTCTTCTCATCTTAATCACACGCCGAGTAAATCGTATCATTAGCGTTTTGCGATTTCGCAACGACCTGGCAATCGACACCGAGCACTCAATGATCTACAGCAAGAAAAGATAAACGATTAGCTACCTACACGCACACACACACACACATTTAGTATATTGCTAGTTTTGTCTTCCCAATCACGAAGCGCCGCAGCAAATACTCGTATTTGTTGTAAGCGTATGATATATGTTATTAAACATTTCTGCTTATAACTTCCATGGAACGAGATGCCAAGTGAACGAAGCTATAAAAACACATAATGATGTGTGCGCGTGTGTGTGCAAAGCTTATGAATGCTGTATAAACCAGATCAGCAGCGAAAATTATTGACTGCCAACAGCAGCGCAATACATTGTAGTTGAGACTTTGCGTAGACCGTGAATAGGATTTGGTTTGTTGGCTTGACCGCGCGCTGATGGCATCATCACCGTCATCAGCACAGGATGAGGAGCTTTCAGCGGCAACGGCACACTTTGCCACCAACAAGTGAGCCAAAAAAATAGCCAACTAGCAGCATTGTAATAGCAGTAGCTGAAGCGTTTGTGCCCGTGTGTGTGAGGGAGCTGAGCGATGAAGATGGCGGCTGACTGATGTGATGGCATTCGAGTGGCGATTCTGTCAGTTTTCTATGAAGGCGCGCACGCTTTTGCTGTTATCAGCGGCATTCTCGTGTGTTCCAGTTTGGCGTGGCATTAGCCGCACTGCAATGTTAGTGTGCCACTTATGTCCGACACACACGCATACATACGCATGTGAGCGTGCACTAAATCGCATGATGGATGTCGGCGGTATC
This sequence comes from Bactrocera correcta, assembly GCA_027475135.1. Classification (NCBI taxonomy): domain Eukaryota; kingdom Metazoa; phylum Arthropoda; class Insecta; order Diptera; family Tephritidae; genus Bactrocera; species Bactrocera correcta. Next base: position 164,034,380 of record CM050325.1, read on the forward strand.
GGGTATTTATGTAAGCAGGCGCAGGCGTTCGCGTCACGCGGTCATGGTAAATGTTATGGCACGTACATGTAATTTTTTTAATTGCAGCCAACAATTTCTCAATTGATGAGTGCTGCGTAAAAATAAATGTCAACAACGCGCATGCCTAGCAAAATGCAAAAAAAAAAAAAATTGTAATGATGACCAAGCGAAAATACAAAAGTGGTATTTCAACTTTTCGAACATTAAGTGGCATGTAGTAATTTTATGGAAATAGTTTATATGCATCCGTGGCAAATAATGGCTGAAAAATACCGATTGACGGGTTTAAAAATAGTTCACGCTGGCAGTTGCAATGCGTGGGAATGGATTTTCGTAAAGTGTTTAGCTACATAAACTGGAAGAATGCCTTTGAAGTCTGAAACCAATTACTTTATGAGTTTAAATAAGCGAAAAATATTTTATAATTCGCATACCGAGGCACAGAGAACAGTTTTAAACGAATGTGTGTTGTCGTTATTGTTGTTAGTTTTGCTTATAAGACATTTATCGCATGCTAAAAACTGTTCACACTTTCTGGGTACAGTTATTTTTGTCAAATTCTTGATTTTTAAGCATAAACCAATTAAATCTGTTAATCAAGCATTCATGTTTTTTAAAAAGTTTCAATTGGGAACAGTTTTTTATTTACAATTTTTGTTTATTAAGCATAAATAAGTAAAATGTATTATTTAAACATGCATATTTTCTAGACAGGTCGAATTCAACGCGTTAAGAACAGTTTTATATTTTAATTTTTTTTCTTTCAAGCATAAAACAGTAAAATTTATCATTTAAACACACATACATATTTTCGAAATAGTTTCAATTCAGCAGTTCCAATTTTTAGCATATACACAAGTGCATTTTATAAATGTTTAATAAGTCTAACTACTTGTAAAATATTTTAGGGCGCAGAATATGTTGCAAAGAGCGCTTGTATCATATTACAGCCTGCTAGTTGCAAGTGCATTTGTTTTGACTTCCACTTGTTGCCCAGCCAAACATGTCTAATAAGTGTTTAAGCCTTAACTGCAGCCCCTACGTGTGTACCGCTGCCTCTTGGGTATAGCAATGTTAGTTGGTGTTGTTGCTTTTTTCTTACACTATTTTCGATATTGCAATTTATTGTTGCTGTTGTCGCTAGACATGTGTTATATTGCGCTCTTCATTAGTTGCAATGGCAAATGAAGTAGCGCAGCGAAGAAAAAGTGGACGCGGTGAGAGGTTTGCAATCACAAATAGCGCTGACAACTACGCGCAAAATAAGTGCGCAGACAACACATGTCGCATGCAACATTAGTGGCAACGGCAATGCGGCAGCGACAAAAGCGTGCAAACATTTTCCTTGGAAAATTACGCCAGCCAATTGATGTGGCAAGTCATGTGCAGACAACGGCATTGCCGTTAAGCGCGCCTGCGTGCGTGTGTGTGTGTGTGTGTGTGTGTGCAATGAAGACACTTTTGGTTGATAACTCCATTTGTGGCGAAAACGTGCGCACGCGCATGCGTCGCGCGTACAGTATACGAAACGTACGGGCATTTCGCGCGAATTTCGCAAACAAGGAGCGACCAGTGCGCTATTGCCACACCAGCAAAAATAAAGCACAACAGCGGCAGCAATAAAAAATATCGTCTGCAAGAACAAATGCAATAACATTGCCTAACAACAAGCAGCAGCAGCAGCAAACACAATTGGCATTAGACACAACACTATGCACGTGTTGCAATGCAGACAACAACGGCAGCAGCAGCGGCAGCAATTGGCGGCCATTAGCGCGACTAACGCTGGCCAGCCCAGCCCTAGGTGTATTTGATTGTGGTTTGTTGTGTTGCCACGGGCGCTGTTGCTGTGTTTTAACCAAATGTGGTAAATCGCTTTGCAGCGCGCGCAGTGCAGTCTAAGGCGTACGCACAAACACACAAACATACATACAAATACGCCATGCACTCTACGCCCCGCGCTGCAGCTGGCCGTCTGTCGATCGTCGACTGGCTTGTCAATATTGCCGCTGGCGAGTTGTTTAAGTGATTTACAAATATGGGCTGAAGGCGGTGAGAGTTGCATACAAATATTGGCAAGTACTTATTGCACAATGGAAAGCAACAAATGAAAAAAAATGGAGAAATGCGGCAAGAAATTGTACTCAAATTGCTACACTAAGAGAAATTGATCAAGTCAGTGTAAATTTTTAACTGTGGTACTACTACTAAAAATATAAAAATTATAATAGAAATATAATAAAAGTTAATTATTAAACTGTTCCCATGTGTGGAAACAGTACTGTAAGTAAAAATATTATTTTTGTTTTCGCCTTTCTTTAGAAAAGAGTATTTCAGCCTTCTAGTTGCTACTTTGAATTTTTCAACTTTACGGCAGTTAAACCATTAATTAACTATTCTCAATTTATGGGAACAGTTAAAAGAAGTTATTGGTAAGCTTTCTATGATCTACAAATATCCATAAATTGATCTTCCGTTTTATATTGAATAACAAAACTGTTCTCAATTGTGGGAACAGTTTTCCGAAAGCTTTGGTGATATTTTAATGAACTTAACATATGCTTACATAGCTTTTCCAGTTAATATTGATGCACAAAATTGTATGGAAACAGTCATAAGTAATAATATTTTTTGAATTTTTGCATTACGACACAGTCTTGGAAAAATTTTAATGGCTTCATACTTGCCAATTTAATATTTGGCATAATTTTTCCCTTATAAAGCAAAAAGTACCATTAAATTACTGTTCTCAATTGATGGGAACAGTTTAAAAAAGCGTTGATGGTATTTTTATGACATGAAAATATAAATAAATAAAATTTCCAACTCATATTGTATTTAAAAACGGTTCTCATATATGAGAACAGTTGATTTTGATGAAGTTTCAATACAACAACACTAAATTTTTTCAATTATGTTATGCCCAAGCAGCTAGGAAATTATTATCTTGTCAAAATACTGTCTTCGCAGCACAAAAACACCGTTGTTCACGTTCTTATTACAACTGCCTTAGTAAAGACACAACTGCCACTAAATACCGCAACAACACCTGCGAGCACAGCAAAAGAAAAAAGACACAGTTACAAGCAATTCAATGCTGCACACACTTGAATAAATGCCGATATCGGCACAACAACAGTTACCACATAATAATAGCATTAACAGATGTTCGCGAATGTTTAGGTCAAGCGCTATATGGCGAACTACAGAAACAACAGCAGCAACGGCAACGGCAGCGGCAGCGGCGACAGCTATAATAACAAAACAGCCGTAACAAATGTTGACGACTTGACAACAGAAATGGGCAAAACAAAAAACAAGCTCACTTGTGAAAAATGTAGCGAAAAAATTACGGGAACAACTAAATGATGCTTAAGAAATGCGCTTACAATAGCAACATCAAAATGAGCAGCGTACCACTTGTGTAACTGCACTGTGAGCAGGCGAACAGTTAAAGAGTGAGTTCACAAAGCGACAACAATTACAGCAACAGTTGTTCAGTTGCTACCGCCAACTGGACGTTGAATGCCAGAAGTAGTAGAAGAACTGTTGAAATTCTTACTGGAATGGCTGCTGGCTGGCATAGGAACAATTGCTGCTTTTTTCTGCGCGCGCGCCAAATTGTACGCTGTCATTGGCCGTCAGTTCGGTTTTAGATGGGTATATTATACGTAAAAATTGAGGACTATATTCATCTAACCAACTTTTTAGCGGTGGATCGGCGGGATGGCCGAGGCAGTGTGATGAGATATTTTTTCCATGCCTCTGTGAACTTAGGGAGGCAGAGGTTGTGAGCCATTATAGAGAACTGGGTCTGACACACACGAATCTTTACGTGCACCAACCGAAATTAAGTACAGTTGTCAATAAAATAAATGTAATGGAAACAGTGTCACATTTGAAAGCTAAAATTTTCAAACTGACTTTCGGAATGTTTCAACTTTTTCCTCAAGAAATCGTAAAGAAAGACCAAACCCTCAAAAGAAGATCCTTCGTGAGTGCTAAAAGCTGGAAAACGAAGGTATTACATGACACTTCAGTTGCCACACCACTTGGGTAATTAGCTGCTGCGCTGATGCTCGGCTGCTGTGTGTGTGGCATATTTTCCTAAACCCCGCAGTGCAATAAAAAAACAACAACAACTTAAATGTTATGAAAATGAGACACATGAAGCTATAATGTGTATTTATGCATGTCTTTATGCTTGTATTTATGCGCGCAAATATATATATGTGTGTGTGTGTGTGTGAAATACAGCTGCATCGCCGCCTCTCTTCAGCTGTAAGCGTATCCATTGTGTCATAATGATCGATAGCATATAGCCAAGTGATGCTGCTATTCGTAATCACAAGTTGTGTTTGTTGTTGTTTATGTTATATGCAGTAATACAGAACTAAGTAATGGCAAGACAAAACACACTCATACATGCAAATAACGCACAGACAATCAAATGCCTAAATGCGCTAAAACAACAGGCAACACTTAATTCCACCACGAAGCCAACAACACCTGCAGCATCTACATATGTATGTATGTACATATATGCAACTAGTGTGGCTGCAGCGAAACTGTGGCATGCAACAACAAAAAGTTAAATGTATCTTTTATGTCTGTGTGTTTTTGTTTTTTTCAGCTCGTCGGCGTTGCATGCCACAAAACACTTGTTGCGCACTTCTTGTTGTTGTTGTTATTATTATAGCTGCTTTGTGTTGGCTGTACGCAGTCAAAGGCCTCTGAGTTGATTAACTTATAATGTGTCTGCTTTCTTTATTTCTTCGCCTTTTGATTTATTACGCGCTTATTTGTCGCTGTGGTTTTTGTTATTGTTTTTATGTAAAGTTTAAACATTAACTGTGATTGTTATGCAATTAGAAGTAACATTACAGCAAATGTATGCAAGCAATAATTATCATTGATGAGTCGCTTTGACGCCCTGAACAGCCATCAAACCACCCACCAACACAAAACATCTGCTAACACAAAAGACTTAAGGCACAAACCTGCTGAAGTCAAGTCGCTTGTTTGATCGTTATTTCGCCGCTGGGCGTTAGGCAGACATACAAACAAACAAATTTTGTAAATTCAATTGCATAAATATTTGTTGTTGTTGGTTTTTTGGAATTTTATTGCTATAACAATTAATATATAGACACTAGGGTGGCTATATTTCTTGCCAAGTCAAAAATTAAAAAACAATCGAAAATATTTTTTTTTATTATTCGATAGTTTAGATATTAAAAAATGTCTCCCTTAGAGGATTTTTAAAAATTTAAATTATTTTCGAAGTTATAGTCGTTTTAGTGTTGTGGCAACCGATTTGTACTGTGGACAAAACTTAAAACGCGTGTTTCTCGAAACTACTTTTTTTGATGTCGTGGCCACAATATCTGAAGTTTAACTTGAAATATGGCATGAATATTCTATAGACGAAGCTTTATCACACGAAGCAACAAAAAAAAGAAAATATGACATTTTTAATATTTTTAAAATATTCAAAAAATAAAATTTTTGTGAAAAAAATCGGTTTTTATTTTTGAGTAGCCTCCATTTTATGAAAAAAAATTCAAAAAACAAAAATTTTCAATTTTCAATATTTTTAAAAATTTTGACAAAGTTGCAAAATTTGAAAAAATAGTGAAAAATCGACTTTATTCATGAGTTTAGTTAGTTTATATAAAAAAAAAAAAAAAAAAAAAATTCTGCACCCACCTTAATCCACATGTTTACATAATTTTTTTTTTTAATATTTATTTTTTTTTAAATTAAAAAACATTGTTGTTTGCCATGGTGATTGGCATTAAAAGTGCTTGTCTGCCAATTATTTTCGGTTTGACTTGATGTGTTGCTGTTGTTGGCGCTTTGTAAACTCAGAGCAATCATTGTTGTGCGCTTTTTTACATTTATAGCATAGCGTTGTGTTGTTGTTGGCCGGCAGTGACATGTTAATTGCATGTTGTTTGCCGGCTGCTGACTTGTTGCACACCTGATTATTTTGCATACCAGTTATGAGCCACACACACACATACACGCACACATGCCAAAGTGCAAAAAACAAATTAACTGTTTAATATGTAATTTCTTATATTCTTACATACAGACATGCACTTATAAATATTTTTTACGCCAATATTGTTCTTTTACGGCTTTCATCGCCTTCGATGGGAATGAGTGCCATGGCAAAACACATTTCGAATTCAATTACAAATCTTGTACGTGCGCAGCGGCAAAGCGCAAAATTCAGAGAAAATTATAATTATGAAGATACAAACCTGCTGCTAGACAGCTAGAGTACAGCCAGCTGTTTATATAAATATGCTTAATCTTAAGTGACTTACGTTTCCTATATTTGTTGGGTATGTAAATATGAGGTCATATTTTACTTCTTGCATTTATCGGCTTCTGTATGCACTTGTTGCAATTGATGCTGACCAAATGCAAGCTTCGAATGTTAATTAAAGCATCTTATATATAAAAAAGTATAAATAAGAATTTGTCGAAGAAATAGTAGTAAATGTGGTGTGAACTGAACTTCAGTGTGGTAGCTTGAGAAAATATTTTTAATGCAAAAGCATTACCCTCTTTTTGTAATCAAGTGTCCAGCGTGAACTGCATTTCGTTTTAGAAAATTAGTTTTCACCGTAAACTTTGGTTATTAGGGGCAAAGTAAGCGATTCTTCATGAATTTATGTTTGTCATTATTAGGGGAATTTCAAGGAAATAGTTTCAGCATACAATATTTTTCGCACTGAATGATATATTTGTACAATGGCTGAAAACTAATTTTATATTTTATTGCTATATTTCATAGAATAATTTACCTGAATTAAGCTATTAAAAGTACTGCAATTTAACATTTTTTCAAATCACAATTTTAAATTATGTAAAAACTAAAGATATATAGTATATATCCTCACCTAAAATGCAAAACAACGTCTCATCAAAATAATCGAAATTGAGTTTTTTGTGGCTTACGATTCACGACAATATGTTACATACATGTAGCATAAAATTTTCAGCTCCCGATGCCAAATATAACCAATTTATAACCCTTATATAACCAATGTATAAGTAATATATAATCACTCCAAAAGTCAAATTTTGTTTCAATGTGAGTGGTTCTACCATATCATTTTTCCTTCGCCTGTAAAGTTATGAAAAATGGTGTTAAGTTATTTTGCATTTTAGATGACGACATATTTTATTAACATTAGTTTCGATTATGTTGAAATTTGTTATTGCCATACTTCTTTTAATCCAGTCATATCATAGAATAAAGCTAAGTAAAGCTCCTGACTGCAATATGTTCTCTCACCGGATTTAATTGTCCGATTGCTTAACTACTACTTATTGCGATTGAGGGCCCTTCAGGAGTACCATATGTGTCCTGGTGCCTCTTTTTTTTTGGTCGCAAAAACGACATTGATCTTTGCAACAGTACCCTAATCTATGCAGATAACACGATAGGTTGCAGTGACCCATACAAATTCCCATAAGCCTTATTTGTCTCTGGGAAAAGCGATCACTATCTTTAACCGTTTTGTATCATTCTGTCTCAAAAACATGCGTATCTGTCGAAGCGCAGGCACTTGTTGCTGATGTCGATTTTTTTTACCGTTTTGTCTAGCTTCTCTCTTAACACTTGGGGACTAATAGTGGAGCACGGTGTTGGTGCTATTGGACTGGTTATCGCACTTTCTTTCACCAAGAGTTCGACAAGCTCATTTCCACTTGTTTCTTTGTGCTGGAGCATCCATGCAGTAGGATATTGCTTACAGTGGCAACCCTATTAAGAACTTTTATACATTCCTGCACCATTGTCGTTTTAATTTCAACGGCGCTGACAGTTTGATCCCACTATAGCAGCCCGAATTCTATTTACCATTTCGAACAGTCTGCATACCATTGAATTATGCTGGTATGAAGGTTTTCCTGAAGGGTGATGCGTTTGTTACCCAGTGAGACTTCGAATCCCTTTCAAAGTAAATCCTCTTGGTAATATCGTCCCAAGGAAAGAGTGCCAAGGGTAGACTTTCTCCAATGGCGTTTCATATCTGTGCACTTATTATCTTGTTTCAGTCATGATCTGTTGACAACAAAGCCTGTTTGCTGTCATCTCCACAACGATGTGAGGCGGAGTGAGGTCAAGCATCAATGATTTTAAAAATTTCTCAACACAGTTCTGAATCTCATAGAAATTTATTTTCTTAGTATCATCCCTCTAGCTGCTTCGAGAAATTCCTTAAAAAGCATTTTTTCTTGCTTCAAAGACCAACGAGTATTGAGAAACTTCTGTATTAACCCCAGTTTTAAAGACAGTAAAAAAAAAACATCTGCAACTCCACAAGCTCAAAATCGATGGTTTTATTTTCTATTTTTTCACATAAGTTTATTCAGATTCATACAGCTTGCGAATACTTTCAAACTCTGATTTATTTTCCTTTCTAAAACGCACAAAAGCGCTTTTTAAGCCGCGACTATTGACCAAAATTTAACACTTCATTTGACAATGTGCGAATACAATGCGACAAAACTTTCAAAAATTTGTATAAACAAATTAACGGTAGTAACAATATAATTATACAATAAGTGATTTAATCAGCAGACAATTCACATAATACAACCAACGAAGAGCGAACGAAGAGCGCGCGCCTAACAAAGGCTTTGAAATGGCAGAAGCGCGCCAGCAGAGCACAAAATCAAATACGAAAAAGAGTAATTATGATATTAAAAAAAAAAAAATAGTCAAACAGAAAAAAAGATTAATAATAAAAAAGCAACAATGCAATAAAATTTGCATATTATTAAGTAGTTGGGGCTTTAAATTGGTCTTTTTAGTGAGAAGACTAGCAAAGCCACAAGTATAAACAAACAAAAACCAAAAACTGCTAACTTTATTTATTCTTATTTGTTTTTGTGATTTTATATGTAGCTTTAGCATGTGCTGAAAGCATTCTCTGAGCTTATAAGCGATTAATTATGCATGTGGCGATTTTCAATAATGGGCAACAGCTAATATGGCGATTAAAACAAAGCAGCGCTGCGTGCCTACTTTAAGGGTCTGCATATGATAAATGGAACAAAGCGAAGATATAACTGATTTTTTAATAAAATTTTGTGCTTAAGAATATAATAAAGAATTATATACAGGGTGTTGCATGATGAAATATGCCAATAAAAAGTAAATTATTATCTTACGACTTGAGTTTACCAGAGAAATAGAAGGAGGAACGGTCATGAAAAGCTATAAATATTAAAAATATCATGGCTAATTGTTGTTGTTGTTGTAGTGACATAAAATGTCTACTAAATAATTTTTATTAGTATTTATTATGTTTTTTGGAAACAAAGAGAAAAGTTCGAGTCGTTTATACTAAAGGAATAGACGGGGAACTGTTAAGAAAAGCTATGAATATTAAAGATATTATAGGAAAGTTTCTGTTTTTGTTGTTGTACTGATATAAAATGTTCACATAATAATTTTTAGTATAATCTTAATATTTTTATTTTACTTTGTGGAAGAAAAAATCAAAGTTCGAGTTGATTTGAGGGTTACATAAACACCGAGTTCTGTTCAAGGTTAGGAAGGTTAGGTAAGGCTTTATGACTTTTATAACTACAACTTCAGAGAGAATAATGGAGAGAGAGAGAGAGAGATAGAGAGAGAGAATGAGAAAGAAAAGGAGAGATAAAGAATGCATCAAAGTTATCATACCCTTCACAAGAACAAAAAATTCTCTACATGGACTTGATTTCGATCGGTCAGTTTGTATGGGAGCTATATTATATAATTGTCCGATCTAAATAATTTTTTCAATAATGGCACTACTTCTAATGACTTGAGCCAAATTTCCTGAAAATATCTCGTCAAATGAAAGAGTTGTCCATACAAGCACTTGATTCATTGAGTTTATAAGGCTTTGTGCTATAGTAGACCGATATCATCGGTTTCAACAAATGTTCTCCCACAGCGTTTTTGATGTATAGCAAATCATTTCCTTAACACTTATTGCCATTATATAATGTTAACGGCATTTATTATCATTCGCAGCATTCCACCGCCACACATTGACTTTGAGCTGTCAAAATAAATAACACGCTTGCTACTTTTCAAACACCATAGCCTCAGCAGCAAGCAAATGAGCCGAGCATGTCAGATGTTATCGCAGAAAATATAATCATATGCCTTATTTAATATGCGTATAAACGGCAGAGCACAGAGACACGGCGATGCCATAACAGCGTCTGGTTGAAAACAAAAGACTTCATCGGAGACGAACTCAAATGAACTGCTGAATAGTCAAGCGCCTTTTTACACTAATTTATAGCGTCATAGCTAGGCAAATATGTAGTGAACAACAATAACAACAACGACTGTGATAAAACTGGAATGCAGCTTAAATTACGTGAAACTGTTGTTGTAATTTCAATAAATACGTCAATGGCAAAGTGGCGGCTAACAAAAGACTGTAGCCACAAACGCGCAGGCGCAGCGTGAAGGTGGTTTATTTAAGTTCAATCAAATAATAGGTTGATTTATAGAGTAAATAAAAGGAACTTGAGTATAAATAGAGTTACAAAAAAAAAATTACTACAAAAACGGCATAAAATGAAGATGAGTTGTTGAAGCAAATGCCGTAAAGTTCTTTCAATATATTCTATGAACCAGCAAAAAATGTTTGTATCATGCCGTAACAAAGTGTTTGTTCTTTAGATACGTTCGTTCTTGATGCTGTGTGAATGCCTTCAAAACATTTTCAGTCAACTCAAACTATAATCAAAATTTTTTAGAAAAAAGATCAAAATTTTATTTTAGAAAAAAAATTAAAATTTTCATAAAAAAAAAAAATAAAAATAAAAAATTTGAAAAAAATCTAAATTTTTTTAGAAAAAAAAAATTAAATTTATTTAGAAAAAGAAATTCAATTGTTTTAGAAAAAAAAGCAAAATTTTTGGAGAAAAAAAAATTAAAAAAAAAAAAATATTAAAAAATTGTTTGAAAAAAAAATCTAAATTTTTTACAAAAACAATCTGTTTTTTTTCACAAAATATATTTATTCTCAAAACAATATTGCACCTGTGCATACGCACATACACATGCTTTTGCTTTTTGAAAATTAACCTATTTCTAATCAAAAATTTTTAGAAAAAAAAATTAAAACTTTTTTAGAAAAAAAAGTAAAATTTTTTTTAGAAAAATATCAAATTTTTTTTTAGAAAAAAATCAAAATTGAAATAAAACCTTTTTTAGAATAAATAAAATACAAATTTTTGTTTTTCTTTCTAATCAAAATTTTTTTCAAGAAAAAAAATCAAAACTTTTTTAGAAAAAAAATAAGAATTTATGTTTTTTACAAAAAAAATATTGCATCTGCGCAAGCGCACGTATATTCTACTTTCAGTTCATTCCCATACAAGCATACACACGCTTTTGCTTTTGGAAAATTCACCTATATCTTCGAGGCACTTAACGCGTGAATTCACAGCCTTCCAATCAACAATTTATGAGTGTTCATGCGCATTTAATGGCTAACGCTTTTTCACACTGCATTTACGCACTATTTGTGGCATGCAACGCATGAAAATGATTTTTATTTTTTTCAAATATTTTTCAAATTTATTTTCTATTACGAGTTATGCGCTTGCGGCACGTAATCAGCCGTCGCCGCATGAGGAAACATGACTGCACAAAGCATTCGAGAAAGAAATTAAAGATTTTCGGTTTTCTATTTTCTATTTCTTCCACCGCGCCGTTGCTACTGTTGCTGCCACTGCCACTGATGCACACTGATTCGGCGTAATTGTTGATTTTTATTTCATTATATATATTTTTTAAAGCATTTACGGCCTCTTTGAATTGCATTTCTTCTTTCACTCGCCACTCGATAAACGCTTTTGTGCATGTTGCATGCATTTAAAGATTGTTTGTTAAAAATTATAATCATCATCATTGCTCAATTTGACGCATCATATAGTACGAACGCAGTCTGTGCACATGCAGTAGCTAAGTACGCAGCTAGGCGCACACGCACACCTGCTTAAGCTGCCGCGTTCGCTTTTTCACACATGCGCATGCGCACACATTCCACATAGCAGTGAGTTGCTGCTTGCGAGTTTTTTGGCTCTTTCACTTATCGCTTCGGCTGTCGGTGTTTAACCGTTCATTTCGCTTAGTCATTTGAAATTATTATGATTACCCATGTTTCTCGCCTCGTCGTCTCGATATTTTCCTTACTAAACACTTGCTGTTCTCATCGCCGCCCAACATGTTGGTGGCTATTCTCGCTGACGTTTGCCTCCAGCGGCGCGGCGGCTGCTGTTTCTGCTATTTACTGTCACATCATCGATTCACCACTGTGCCGCTGGTGCATTTTAGCTGCATACATTCCATATTACATACATCACGACACGTTTTATCGCTTTCGCCACGCCGTCAGCGCGCTCTTTTTAGTTTCTGTGAATGTGTGTCGCCGTTTTAGCAAATATTTACAATTGTTGACCAACTTCGCAAGCGACAGTCGGCTACTCAAAGCATGCATTTTACCGTGTTTTTTACGATTTTATGCGCATTCTTTGTGTTTACTTATATATATACGGCGTTTTATACATATTAGTATGTATGTCTGCTGTCATTTCACTATTTTGTAGTAACTTTTTGAACACTGTTAGTTTTTTAAAATTCGGCATTTGCAGGAACAATTACAATAATTTTCATATTTCATATAACATACTAAAATGTCAATCGATATCTCAAACAATTTTTGAAGTAGAGCCTTTTAGCTGCAACAGATTGTCTGTAAACGCGTTTTTCTCAAAGATACATTTGCTTGGGTGGTTACTCAAAGACATTTGATCTGATCAATATTGTCATTGTAAAGGCAACATCTTCTGGAGAGAATGTTTGTTTTTGGTTTCAAAGCCATAATCAGCAATGAAGGCCTTTTGTATCGAAGATCGCATGTAACTCGAAAAGTACTGAGGATTTTTCTTCAAACTGTGTATTCGAAAAATATGCATAAATATCCTCGTACAATTAAAATTGGAAATTAATTAATACAGTACCCTGAACAAGCTGCAAGAACAAGTTCACTAGACGATAAGCTCCTCCTATACATGATCTAAGTACACGGCCACAGGAACATTTTCGGCAACAAAAAGCAGATGAGTTGGCAAAGACAGGAACTTTCCTAAACGATTCCGAGGCGAGTTAATACCAAGTCTGTTAGGATCGATCAAAAGAGAGCTCAATAGACAATTTCAAATTTAGAAAAAGTACAACAAAATGCAATAACTAAACAGATATGGCAATATATGACAAGAAAAGAAGTAACGACTTATTAAATAGGTCCAGGAAAAGTATCTTCAGACTAAGTGCTACCATAACAGGGCATTGGCCGAGGCTACTGAACTAGTAGGAAATAAGAAAACAATTTTCCACTTTCTCTGTGAATGCCCAGCCCTATCGCAGATATGACACAAAACACTTGGAATCCATCAAGCACCAAACCTTGATATCCACAAAAAGAGTATCGGACATTAGTAGCAATAGTTTGAACGAGAAGATGAAACGTGATAGCAATAACAAAAGGTCTGCGACCAGTGCACCAAAATGGCAGCTAGTGCTTCATGTATGAAGTGGTGCCTGGTATACATCAACCAGAACCCTTGAGAAAAATCACTTTTGCTGTTGAATTCATTGTGATCGTAGTAGCGAAACATCTAGATGAACTCCGGATCAAATGCTATGACTGCATACATAGTTACCACCGATGCCTTTCTACCATGGGTCTAAAGCTCTCAGAGCAGAAAACCCAAGCTTACTCGTAAGCTCTAGGAGAATTGAAGAAAAAATATCGCTCACCATAGGTGCATGTGAAATTACTTCACAGCCATATAAAGCTGACCTGAAGTACCTTGGTGTAATAGTGTAAATTAAGGGATCACTTGGAAAGCACAACATGTGAAGCAAATAATATATATAGTATAATGATTTATCCAGAATGATAGCAATAGAGGCTGTGTGCATTCCAGCTATCGCTTTTTGATAGCTAAGCTAATGAGATCAGTTATACTGTTCGCGGCCCACAAACACGCCTCCCGCACGTATACTCGTGCAAACTCACACAAAAAAATTTCCACATTAAAAATAAAACAAAAAGCCGGCACAAACTGCTAATTAAGAAGGTTTTCACCAAACCAAAATCATAAAAATGATTTGTGTAAAATTTTAAATAAAAATATTTCAGACAACAACAAAAATGAAGAGTCAAACAAGACATAAACCAAGAAGCACGCGAGATTTATGGCAGTCGGGCGGAGAAAAAATCACAGTGCATACAAAAACAACAAACTCACAAACTGCAAAAACCTGCAGAGACTTTTTACTATTTTTGCGCTTTGGTCAACTTTGCCACAGCCGTCGCGGCAGCAGCAGCGACAGCAAATAAAGCGCTTGATTTTATTCTTTTGCTCATTCACCATTTCAGGCGAAAGCGATACTGCCTTTTGTGGCAGCATGTTAGACCCTAAATGGAATTTCATTAGAGTTGCTATTGCTGCTACTGTTGTTGCAACAACAAGCGCGGCTACTGCTGGCTGGCCTGCTGCCGTCATTTGTTGTGCTTGCCACACTCGCTGCTGACTCTTGCTGTTGTTTTAGTTGTGGTTGGTGTAGTGGTTTATGGCCTTAAGGCCCAAACTGGGTAAGCCACACACACGCACACAAACACTAGCACATGCTGATGGCAACAACAAAAGCAAAAGCAGCAGACGCTGGCACGCTCCTTGCGCTGTGCAGTCTATTGCCTCTTTTTGTGGCAAGTAAAATATTAAAAATGCACGGAGCATTATGCGTGTGTGTGTGCGCTGCTGGCGAAAACAGTAGCAGCAACGAACTGTCTGCAATGATTTGCCACACACACACACATGTGCGCACACACAAATAAACTTTTGTTGTAGAAGAGGCGGTAAGCTGCGCCGGCAATCATCCCATTTTTATTTGCCATGCCTGCCTGCCTGGGCTGCGTTGTTGCAGACCTTTCCGCTGTGCTTCCCCTGCAACCGCTTTGCTGCTATCGTTGGCGTTGTTATTGAATTCTTCCTGTTTAGATAAAAATTTGATCGATTTTGATTATTGCGTACAACTGACACAAATGATGAAGATGGCGTTGCTGCCACTAGCCGCCTGTCTGGCCGCAGTTAGTTGCTACGAGTTGTTGCCAGCATAACTGTCTGCAAGTCACTTTTGTTTTGCATGGTTGCATGGCATCGGTGGCGACTCTTTTGCTACTGTTGCCGATAAGATAGCATAATTTAATGCTATGAAGTTTGAAAAAGTGGCAAGAGAGAAGGAGAGAACAGGTAGTGACTCTTGGTGAAGTAAGGTCTCACCTAATTTTTGTTTGATAAATACAGCTTGTACACATTTGTTGTTGTTTGGAGATTATTTGAACATCATAGCGCAGTAATTTCACCATATTATTGCAAGTTGAGGGTTATTATTGGCAGTAAAGAGTTTCCTCTTGATATAAATCATTGTAGACACTTGCATTTGGTAAGTGTTTTTGTACTTCACATCTTGTAAGTAATTAAGCAAAAAAATAGAAATTTATTACGAAAATATTAAAACAAGAAATAGCGTTACTTTCCAGCTATTACACCCTACACAAATATAAAAGATGCCTTACAAGAACTTAGGTCAGTCAGTTTGTATAACAGCTATATGCTATAGTCATCCGATCAGAACAATTTTTTCGGAGTTTGAACCGTTATTTCGGACAATAACCCGTACCAAATTTTATGAAGATATCTCATCAAATGTAAAAGCTCTCCCTACAAACACTTTATTTCGATCGTTCAGTTTGCATGGCAGCTATATGCTATAGTGAACCGATATCGACGGTTCCGAGAAGTAAGCAGCTTCTTGGGGAGAAAAGCATATGTGCAGAGTTTCAGAACGATATCTTGAAAAGTAAACGCCCAGATCGCGTATATACTGACAGACAGACTGGCTAGCGGATATGGCTAAATCTACTCAGTTCCTCACACTGTTCATTTATGTACAGGTTTTATAGCGTCTCCGTTTCTTTTGACTATTACAAACATCGTGGCACACTTAATTTACTCCGTTCAGGTTATAAGTTTCGTCCAATACAGCACTTCCTTACCAAAGACTTAAGCGACAAACTTGATCGGCCTTCAATGTGTACAAAATGAGATAATCACTATAAATCACCTTCAACTCAGTTTACAACAAAATTTTGATGTTGCAGCATTCAACATTTTTTTTTTTGAAAACTGACAGCTAATGTAAACAACAACAATAACTCCATGCATGCGTAATCACATGCGCGAGATGCTTATAAAGTCATTACGGCAACCCCAAAGCTCTTGCATTAACATATCAAATATTCAGAGCGAATAAAGATTGCTTAAAAGGGCTTTACACACGTGAAGTGAGAAGAAATCCCAAAAATCAAATAAAAAATGCGTTGCATAAAAACTAAATGGGCACTTAAAAGCATAACAAGAAACAAAAAGCATTTACGAGTACTGCAATTAAGCATTTTGTTGCAACAATTGGGTGAAGCAATAAAAATCGCTTAGCGCTGCTTACATAGAAGATTTGGAATATGAGATTTTTTTATAACAGCTGAGTGATTTAGTTACTTTTTTTAACTTTTGTTTATTTCAAAAGCTTTTTCGAAATTTGTAATTTTATTTGTTAAATTTTACTGGAGAAGAAGAATAAGTCTAACAGTACTGTGTGATTTGCACTCAGTTCGAGAAGACCCTCTGACTAATAAAGCGAAGTTGACAACTATTTGAGAAGTAGAGATCAACTATTGGAGCCATTTTTCGATTTCTTAGTTTTAAGTTTCATGCTAATTCATTTTGTAAGTATTGTCATATATAATTTTAGTCTATCAAACTTAAACCTTGCTAAAACTACCAAGCTTTCAAAGAAAAGCTTTCTTTTTATTTTAAGCTTCTTGAGAATTAATTTTTTAAGTACATAAAAAAGCTTTTTAGCATAGATAAATAATTAGCTTTTAATATAAAACTTTTTTGAAAGGTTACTTAGGGTATAGTCATATATTATTTTTAGTCTATAAAACTCAAAGCTTGCTAATTCTACCGAACGTTCAAAGAAAAGCTGTTTTGTTTTAAGCTTTGTAATAATTTATTTTGTAAGTACATAAAACTGTAGTCATACATTATATTAATTTTAGTCTATGTATAAAGCTTGCTGAGACTACCGAGCTTTCAAATAAAAGCTTGTTTTAAGCTTCTTCATAATTCAGTTTGTAAGTGCATAAAATTGCAGAAATATACAATCTTTTTAATCTACAAAGCTTAAAGCTTGCTAAGACTACCGAGAATTTGAAGAAAAGCTTTTCTTTTTTTAAAACTCCATGCTAATTCATTTTGTTGTAATAGCTCTTTAGAAAATATAGAAAATAATATATATTTTGTAAAGTCAATGTAGCTTAAAGCTAAGCATTCAAATAAAAGCTGAGCTTTTATAAAAATTAGAAAATAAAATGAAGAAATAAATGCATTCAACTTTGTGAATTATGGTAATTATGCCACTTTCATAGAGCTTAAAGCTTTCCGTGCGAAGCTTTCGATTAAACAAATATAGTGAAATAAATTAACTGAATTGTTTGACCATGAACTCAGTAACCTGATGTATTTTCAAGTTACCGCATTTAAATATTGTTCAGAGCTTTATAAAGCTTTTACTTCAATATTTTATATCTCATATTAAAAATAATAATAATGATGCCATAGTCACAAGCTTGACTATAAACGCTTACAAGCAGCTCAAGTGAGTTTCGATTCTTGTGCACATTTTCTCTTTTCGCCGCCAAACAAAAAGGAAACTAAAAACAAATTATGCTCAGCCGCCGCTTCGATTGTGTGTCGAATTATCGGCGCTTTCGGTAGTTTAGCTGCGCGGCTTCTTAGTCACACAATGCGCAGACATTCGCTTTTACAGTATTTTGACATAAATTAAGAGCGCAGCTAAAGAAGCGGCTAAGTAAACACAAATGTGCGTACACAAACGCACGCATGCGCACAAAGCAGAACAAGACACGAAAGCAGTGCGGACAACAGAAAAGAGCAAAACAAAAAAAGAAACAACAAAAATCACAAGAACGCATAAAATATTGTTAAAAGGCCACACGTTATTTGTACACCGGTGTACGGTGTAGCCGTTGTTCATGGTGAATGTTGAATGCAGAATGTTATTTGTTGATTGTCGAAAGCCGATGAATGGCAATGGGTAACGTTTTCTTTGCATTGTGTTCTGTTTTTTTTTTTGTTTTCAATTTGTATGCCACAAATTGGCGCTGTTATTTGGACTTAACAAAACATTTTGGCGTCAGCGCGCGGTGGCAACGCTGCAAAGTGGCCGATGAGTCGGCAAACACTGGCGCAGTCGCTTCAAGCACCGTTTTATGCGTGAAACCCAAATTTTTTTGTCAGGCAATTTAAAAACATAAATAACATCAAGAGCGTTTTATATGTACAACAACAACAAATCGTTGAAACAACAAATTTTTACTGCTGCCCGAACTTTTTGCTATCATTTTTGTTGTTACTTGAATTTCATCCATTTCGGCTGCTTCTGCAATTTACGTCTTTTATTCGCCTTTGCATAATAAAAGAATTCCAATCAGCTTTGGCACACATTTATATAAAATCGATTTAACGTTTTGCCAATATTTGGCGCTGACGTACACGTATCGCCGCGAAGCATTTATATCTCTATCGCCGAAACGACACTGCTTTTATTGCTGTAGTTTACAGCTATATAAAGCCCGTTACGCGCCAACTACGTGTCGGCTGTATTAATTATTTTTTATCAGATTTTTAAAACAATAAAAGCAAAATGAAACGAAAATTCGCGTTTAATATTCGAATCGTGCGGTTGTATAAGGCCGATAACATATTCAGATTGTAAGTCGCCATAATATTTATTCATTATGACGACGTAATTTGCAAATGACTTCGTGTAGTTTATGACGACTTCATTTGGCGTAGTCGCTCATATAAATTATAAATGAAAGCTTATATGGATGTTATAACTCACGTTTTATTGCTGGAAACACTTACAAATGAAAGCTTAGTTGTTATGAAAACTCATATTTGACTTCTGAAAGCTTAAATAATATGAAAGCTTCAGAAAACTTCAAAAAGCCATAATTCTAATATGAAGTTCTAATTCCATGATGAAAGCATGTATAAATGAAAGCTTAAGCAATGTGACAACTCCCGTTTTCCGCCAAAAAGCTTTATTTTCATGATGAAAGCTCAAATAAATGAAAACTTAAATGATAAAAAAGCTCACGTTTATCTTCGGAAAAGCTATAATTCTAATATGAAATTCTAATTTCGTGAAAAAACACAAATAAACGAAGGTTGAAATAATATGAAAGCTCACATTTTACTTTGGAAAGCCATAATTCTAATATTAAATTCTTATTTTATGATGAAAGCTCAACTAAATGAAAGCTTAGATATTACGGAAGCTCACATTTCACTTCTGAAAGTTCTAATTTAATGATGAAATCACAAATAAATGAAAGCTTATATAATATGAAAACTTACATTTTAATTCTGAAAGTCATAATTCGAATATGAAATTCCAAATTCATGATGAAAGCTCAATAAACGAAAGCTTAGATATTCTGAAATTCTACATTTCACTTACGTTTTACTTCTGTAAGCTATAGTTCTAGTATAAAAATCTAATTTCATGACGAAAACTGAAACAAACGAAAGCTTAGATACTATAAAGGTTACAATTCTCTTCTCAAAGCTCTTATTTCACGGTGGAATCTCAAATAAATGAAAGCTTAATAATATGAAAGCTCACATTTTACTTCTGAAAGCCATAATTCTAATATGATATTATTTTCTCATGGATGATACAATATGACGGCGCGCATTTTACCCCCCCGAAAGCTTTAATTTTAAGATGAAAGCTCAGTTAATATGAAAACTCATATTTTACAGAAATCCTAAGCATTTTGGCTAAAACTACAAGCAGTCAAATATATTAATAGAATCACTTATTTTCAGATACAAATTTTGTGGAAATACTATGAAAGCTTCAACAATTAAATTATTATACAAGTATCAAATATAAATAGCATACATTTTTATAAGATTTATTTAGCTCAAAAATGCCCATATAAAAGTTAAAAATATACTTCTGAAATGAAAAAAAAAAATTCTTGACATAACAAGTGAAAGCTCTAAACGAGTGTAGCGTATTTAAGAATGGTCTCATAAAGTCTTCAGTAATACGTGTATTTTCATATGAAAATGAAAAAAAAAGGTCCAAATGTAGGTTAACAATGTACAAAAACAAGAAACGATTAACCTCTTTATTTTAGCGACCATTTCAATAACGACAGACGAACCTATTATTAGGCTGCAACATAATTGTAAATAATGAAATTTGTATGCAAGATAAGGTTCAAGTTCAATGCTTTTAACAATTAGCGCCTACAAGAGCTATGGCGTTAGCGGGCAAAATGCCAAATTAGAAATAGCGGGCAAAGCTAGAGCTTACCAGTCAGGCTTTTTTCAGCGTTTACAGTGCTGTAGAGCAAAAAGTATACCAATTTTATATTTAGAATATTTTCAGAAAAAAATTTAAAAATTTTCATATAATTTTATGGATATTATTATTGTTTGATATTTTAGTTAATTTACCACAAATTTAAATCTAAATTAGCTATTCTATTTATATGCCCAGCACTGTGCACTTTTTACATTTAACTGTTCGCTGCCATACTAAATCGCCATTTGTCAGAAATCAATTAGGTTGTTGCGCTTTCGAATTGCTGTTGTGGTCTTAGATTGCTGCTCTTTTCTCAGGCAATGCATGCACATTAGAAGTCAATGATAAACAAAGCCAACTGAGGCAAAACATTTGTTGTCCACCAAAATGAAGTTAACCTTGATGAAGCAGCGCTAAACCAACTGAGCTCACGAAGGCAGTCGTGTAGACAGTGCGACTGGCATTTGAATGCAGCAATTAACGGTTCAGCGTTGAAGAAAACGAATGAAATATTGTTTGTGATGGCAAAAGAGTGGCTTTAATTTGGCATTTCAAGCGGTCAACACACGACTAATGCAGTTGTAACAGATTTTATGGCAAATATGTGGATTTGCATTATAACGGATAACTACAACTAAGCAATAAGAATTTATTAAAAAATATCAAACTTACACACTCAAGAATTTACCGTAAAGTCAACACACAGCTGTTTCGACTGAATAAATTATGTGGCGATTTGTTGCGCTTACCTGCAAGTAAAGAAAGAAAATAACAAAAACTAATTAATAAAGCTTAACAAGCGGCACAGGTGTGATCAGAATATGCCTAAAGGTTTACATTTTCTATTTTATATATATTTTGCTTTTTTCCTGTTTTTTTAATTTTATTTTTTACATATATATATTTTTTCTTTTTTTTAATTTTTTTTTTTAATATTTTTTTGTTTGTAATTTTCGCTTTTAAGCAATCAATGCACATAGCTGCCGGCATACGCCTATTGCGTCCGTTAATTACACTAACCCGGTTTCCATTCACCCATTCACCAATTCACCAGCGCGATTAGTGTCAGGCGCGCATCGTCGTTGTTAACACACATGGCGCAATTTCCTATTGACTATCGAAACGGAAATGAATTGGTGAATTGTTTGCTTGGCTGGCTGATTGGCAGGCTGACTTTACCGATATTCATGCTTCAGCTGATTTGCGGAAGCGGCTATTTACTCTAATTCGCGTGATTTGATTGGCTACAAATAACAAAATGGTAATCTGCCTTTTGTCTGCCGATGATGTGGCAACTATTTCGGTTGCAACGCAAACAAGTTTATAATAAGGAAATTAGTTTGAAGTTTAATTGCAATAAGAGTATGGTACAATATGTTTTCAATAACGGTTAGGAAGTGGTACTTAATTTGTAGTTTTAAGCTATTAGTATGAAAAGTAAAGTAAATTTCAAACGTAATGTTAAATTTATCGATTGTTGGCAACAGCTGATTACATTTTGAAGAGTTTTGTAAGGAGCACAACTAATGTGAAATTAAAATAAATCGATTTTGAATTATCGAATTTTTTATCGAAAATCGATTTTCATAGATTTTTAATCGAAAAATCGATTTGTAACAATTTATCTTTTATCAAAAAATCGATTTTATCGATTTATTTTTTTAACGGAAAATCGTTTTTTTGTTTCATTTCTGTATTTCCATAGTTTATACCGTTAAACATTAACATATTAAAATTGCAAATCGATATCTTAAAATTTTTTTTGAAAAATGTGGCCGCTCGGTTCAATTAACTTCATAAGTTTACCTTTAGAGAGTTTTGCTCGAAATAGCATTTTTCAAATATGCTACAGTTATAACTCGAACGAGTTTTTATATGTTAAATATCTAGGCCTATCTATTTTTCATCTGTTCTATACCTTAGTCTTTATACATTGATCTAACGGTTTTTTGATATGAATAAAAATCGATTTTGAGTGGTCAAAATTGGAGGTAAAATTATTATTATTTTTTTGATTATTTGTTTCATCATTGTACGGAGAACATCTCTACACTAAATGAATTTATTTTTTGGATTTCATCCTCGGTTTTGCAATTTACAGCAGTGGAAGATATTTTTCTTGGTCGTCGAAAATCTCATATAACTCAAAAAAAAAAAATATTTACTTTTTTTTTAATAGCTGTTCTTGAAACATGTATAAATACATCTACAAATTTCAAATCAATCGACATATTCTAAAACCCAAAAAAATAGACGATTTTTAGTACGTTAAGGTGACAGAGAGGACGTTGAGGTGCAGTAACCGATACACAGGTTAGAGAAGAGATAATCGAAGGAACTATATTTCGGATAAGCATTGATTGAAAGGGAAATTTTTAGATCTATAATCAGTAAGTTAATTATATAGGCTTCAAAGTGAAACTAGCGCTATAATAAGGAAAATAGTTTAAAGCGGTCGCTATTGGAGACCTGCAATATAAAAAAAACACTGACACTGAAACCAAATAGACAAGTTCCAGTTGGCAGAAAGAAAACGCACTGAATATTAATGTTTTTTTGTGAAAATCTTGGATGCTGCTGTAAAAATATATTTCTGGATCTCATAGACATTTCATTTAGAAAAGAACAACTTTTTCGAAATCGCAAAAAAAACTAATTTTCACTTCAAGTTGTTACTGTATGCCAACTCGGCCTTAAAAGTGAAATATGTATATAATTTCTAGTATTTTCAAAATCAAAGCAAATTTCTTGACCATAACTCATTTCAAAGTTGTTAAAACTGCCCGAAATCCAAAGAATTGTTGACTAAATTGAAAATGGCATTTAAAACAACTCATTGCCTCCTTCACTCACACATTGTCGTCAGTGTTGCGAAATTTCGCTTTCATTTCAAACCAAATTTATGGCGCTATGAAAGTGCATGCAACCAGCAACAACCGGTTGCCAGCAGCGCAGCTTCATAGCAGACTTTGTGGAAAAATGCGATTTTCACCACTTTACTAGCCACAAAGTGGTGCAAAGAAGAAAAAAGTCACCACCGCGAAACCTAAACGAAAGCGCTTACAAATTTGTGAAAGGAAAATCATCGTCAAATAAGCAATAATATTTAAGCCAACAACAGCGTATCAAAAGCCAGCAATCAAATAAAAGCAATAAAAACATGTGAACTATCCCCAAGGAGATGCGTTGCAACCACAACGACACCAGTCGCAGTCGCAGCCGCGGACATAAGCGCTAAAAGTGGCCCGCACACGACATTTGGCAGACAGCAGACGGCAGACAGGAAAATTTGTCGGCTGAAATTGTGAGCGGTCATAAATTTGAAAAGTGAGAAGATGAAAATGCAAGTTGCTGCAACACGCAGACGACAACAAGTTATTTGGCTTTTTCGACTTAACGCGCAACGCTTTTTCAATTTATTATTTGCTCGTTGACGGCATAAGCCGACACAGTGCAGCTTAGCTCGCGCTCGTCTCGGCCGAGTGGCGGACACTTGCTTGGCTTGCGTATGCAATTTTCCGAATTGGCAATAAAAATTGCTAACAACGGCAAATCAACAACCACTAAAATGCCGATATACATGCATACACTGAAAGCATCCAAATAGCTAATAGCAACAACAACAACAATAGCAACACTAGTTGGCTAACAACATTTTACTGGCATAACAGGCGATTCATAAAAATGAAAAGTCGTTTTCGTTGGCTGGTTTTTGCTGCTGTTTACACACTTTTTATTGTTGCTGTAGCTCTTCGTGTTGTTGTTGTTATAGTAATAGTTGTTGCTGGAGGAAAATCTGTACGAAAATTGAAAATGGAAAGTTGCCGTCGTCTGGCCAGGTCTGCAGGTTGTTGGCGTTTCGGTGGCTTTTCTTGTGCTGCAACTTGTTGCGGCAACATGCCTAGCTGCTGGGCATGGTTGCCAGTCAATTGTTGCTTGCTGGTCATAAAAAAGTGTGCGATGCTAATTTTAGGTGGTATTTTTTTAATGAACTCGCAGCGCTGTTGCCAGCTGGCGTGAGCTGTTGCATGTTTGGCGCATGTTGTTGCATTGATGCGCGTAAAAGCGTGTCAGCAGTGGGCGCCAAAAGTTCATCAAAATATGCTGAGTGTGGTTTGAAGTTTATATTGCATGAATTTCCGCCAAATAAAATAAATTTAGCCACGTAATTGTATGGCAACGCTATGCGACAACATTTTCTAATTGAATTTCGCTTAAGCCTGTGAAGAGTTTTTGCTAAGTCATATGTGTCAACCGCCAGTGTATTTCAAAACTAATTAATTTTGTGTGTTTCGCAACTGCGGTTGCGTCTGCGCGTGCGCATGTTTGTATTAATTTGTGTCAGCACCTTTACCTTGCAGCTTGCATCACACGGAACCGCGCAGTGTGTCAACACCTACAACAATTCGCCAAGGTAATTGCCGATTTTTATCTTCAAAGCGCTCTTCGTTTGTGTTTCATTTGTTCGCTTGTGGCTTTCTTGTTCGCTCGAATTGATTCATCGCCGTTTTGAGGCTATAAATTTGTCATTTGCTTTTCAGCGAAAACTGCTCTGCCAAAAGCGTGAACAATACAAAATAAAGCATTGTTTAATATTTTTATTGAAAAAGTTGCGAATTTGCAATTTTGCTTTATTGTGCATAGTTTTTTGTGTTGCAAATTCCATTCAGTCAGCTTTGTACTGGAAAACTTAATTTTTTACAAATACCAAAGTCATAATGAGGTTGCCGAAAGAAAAGAGGATCTAATTATTATATATTTTTTTTTTTAATATGAAGACTTATATGGTAAATATATGATTTAATTAAAGCCTTGACATTTATATGCAGGAGTTATTCAGTACAGGGTGATCTCTAAGATGGTAAAGCTGCGGCATGTTTTCTGAGATGCAGCCAGGAGATGCTGGCTACAAATATTTGGAAAGGTTTTTTTGTTTTGGAAAAAAATCATGTTTGGGAACGGTTTTGCGAGTGGGAAGCAATATATATTTTTGAAAAAAGTATATATAGTAAAATTAAACAGCTAATATTTTTACAAATGAGAAAGCAGTAAGTATTTCAGGGAAAATTAAACATGGGAACAGTTTTTAAAATGTGAGAACAGTTGGTGTTAACATTACTTCGAGTATGAAATATACAGAAGGAAATTTTTTAGAAGTGGGAACAGTTTTATAAATACGAGAACAGTTAATATTAACATTACTGCGATCTTGTAACATTCGGAAATGTGTTTAAAAACAACAAATAGATACAATGAAACTCAGTTTTAGTGGGAACAGTTTTATAATTTGGGGCAGATCCTAAAAACAGCTTAAACATATTATGTTCCATTACGTGCTTTTTTGGCGAGGTAAGTAAATGTGGGAACAGTTTTATAAATTTAGAAACGGTTTATAAAACCATCCTTAATCGCATTTTAGTATTCTTTTCTTTAATTTATAGGTGAGAAAAAAATTTTAAGTGACGCAGGTACGTGGAAACGGTTCAATTTGTTTAAAATTATTTATTTTAATTAGCCAGCTTAAACACAAATACATATGTAAAGACAGCAGCGTTAGTGCACATGTAAAATTAATTTCCCATATTGGCTTATAAAAAAGAGTCTTACTACCAAACCAGCTAACCCATTTAGGCCGACGGAAAGTTATGTTTAATAAAAGAATTCCTAAAGTAAATTCATGGTGACCGAAACTTTATTTATTCTTAAATTAAATTTTTTGTTGCAATCATATTTTATGCACACAATTAACTGCACCCACACTGGCGCACATAAATACACCTTAATATATATGCCGCCAACGCGACTTTAACTGCATTTTAAATTGTTGTAAATAAAAATTTGAAGGGAGAAAGCTAAAAACTGGGAATTGTTCTTTAAATTCGCCGCACATGATCGTAAAAACGAGAATGGGCACGAGCGCATACATATGCATGTAGGTACATATGTTACGTAGAAGCATAAAAATATATGCCTTTATGCGCACTGAAATAATAATACAACAATAATAACAATAGCAGCAACAAATCACTGCGCGCATAGAAGGTAGAAAATGATTATGGCCGCATTGAAATGCGTTGACGTTTATTGATAGTGAGGCACTGATGCATATGAGTAAGCAATATGACACACAAATGCAGATGCATATAAGTAAGTATATATAATACATAAACAACAAAACACAAAAACAAAAAAGCCCATAACGAAAAAGCACAGCCCACGGCAAGCCAAGTGACTTGAGCAACAAGTGACTAAGCCCTCGCCGCAATGACCGCTAGTTTGCCGGTGTTTATGTTTATGTGTGCGTGTGTGTGTGTGAAGCATTAAGCATAACGGTTTTGTGCTGGCAGCGCCGCTAAACCTTTCCGCGGTGGCGGTTGCAGTTATTAAAAGGTCAAAAAACTGTCATGTGTCGCTGGTAATCGGCGGTCAGTCAGCGTCAGCCGAGAAGCCGCGTCGACCACTCAGTCGCTACACAGTCAGCCGGGCAGCCAAGCAACCCAACAAAGTGCCGAGCAGACGGCGCGACGTGGCGACAATAATAATGACATCAACAAACAACTGAATGTATGTTAACAGGCACATGTAACAACAATAACAACAACATTACTACAAGCGGTGACGTGCAACAATACCGACTATTGAAGTCATGCCACAAAAAGCACCTGTACGGTACATTCAAGTCGCATGCGAGTATGGACATGTTTGTTGTAATTATGTAGGCGTGTTGTTGTTATTTACATATAAACACACATACGGACGTCACAGTTACGCATGCAGTTGTTGCAAACGTTATTAAACAATAAGCAATAATTTTCCACTAATTACGCACGAAAGAAATTCCAAAAAAAGTAAAAACAACAACAAAACTAAAAAATAAGTGAGTACATACAAACACGTACGCACATAGCAGCGCACAATATGGCAAGCGATTCAATAAAACAGCACAAAGTATGTACGCAGTAGCGCTTTTCCGCCAGCGTGGCGTCACAAAATGTGAAATCAGTCGCTCTTATTTATTGTTGTATTATTTGCTTTGTATCGCTTATCATAGGCAATAACTTTTGCTGCCGCTACGCTGGTGCAGCGATGCGATAAATTGCGTTTGAGACGTTTGCTGCCATGGAAAAAGCTGCTCGAACAGAAACTGCGCACAACAAGTGCAGTTAGTGACAGCAATACAACAACAACAATGAAAACTGCGAACACTTGTTATCATTAGCAGACAACAATTGCCATGGCATTCAGCAATTGCAGCAATTGTTGCACACTTTCCTTTGCTACGCACCGTTGCGGTGAAAGAGAAAAGTGTCTGCCACTCAACGCAACTTAAATGCGAAATATTGTTGCAACAAGTGCTATTAAGATAACAACAATTTATATACGCGCTGTCACTTGATGCCAAGTGAATAATATGAGCATATAACAGCTTTAGTATTGTGTGACAAACGTGCCACAATAGCGTCATGTCGCACACAACCGCACTGGTTCGCAGTTAACGCTAATTAAGTAGTTTATTTCTGCTACTCGTCATGTGTTTGTGATGAATAGAGTGATAAATTAGAGGAAGTAAATGAAACTTGGCATAATCAATGTCTTTTAAGTAGCACTCCTTCTGTTGTGTGAGTTTTGAATATCAGATTAAATCACGCATCTATCTAATTATCCGAGAGTTATCTTCTAAAAACTCATACAGCTAAGAGTGTTGGTTTTGTTGTATTTTCCTGATGATAAGTAGAGTTTCAAGACTGGGAACAGTTTTTGGGAACCGTTAAAAATATTGTTTACTTTAATTTTTCTGATTTTTTTTGCATTTTTATCATAGCAACTAATTTTTGGAACTGGGAACAGTTTTTTGGAACATTTAAAAATATTAAATAAACTAAATAGAAGTAATTTGTAACAATTTTTGTAAATTTTAGGAAAGAAAATTTAGTTAATTTCGACAAAACAATATTATTTTAGTGCCTGTGAACTAAATATTTTATATTAATGAATATATGTACATATGTATGTATCTTATAATTTATTGACTGTTTAATAAAAATGAAATACTTTAAGTGTGAAAAATTTTAATTACTCAAGACTGAGAAAGTTTGCCACTAAACTATAACTCATAATTTATTTCTTTTTGAATGAAATGGTAGTTTTTATACTTTGAGCAGTCAAAATTAGGCAATTTCACTGTTGAGAACAGAAAGTACTTAACTATATCCTAAATTTGGTGTTCTCTTGAATGAAAATAGTAGTTTTCATACTGTTTATACATGAAAAATTAAAGCTATTCATGACTAGGAACAGTTTTAAATAACTTTAAATCTTGAAATTTATATTGCTTTTGAAACAAAATAATAGTTTTTATACCTCAAGCGTGAAAGATGACAACATTTTCTGGCTGGGAACAGTTTTAATTAAACTCTACGACTTATAATTTATTTATTTTTGAATGAAATTATAATTTTAAGCCTTAAAGCGTAAAAAACTAGAACTTTTCATTACTAGGGACAGTTTATACTTAACTATATCTTTAATAATATATTTATGTATTTTTGAATGGAAATGGTAGTTTTTATACTTTAAGTGTAAAAACAGTTTTCATTAAACTCTATGTCTTAAAATTTATTTAATTTTTAATGAAAATGTTGTTTTTAATCACCCTGCAATTGTTTCACTTTACTTAAATTGGCGAGTTTCAATTTATTATACAGTTAAATTGAGTCATTTTTGTAATTAGGAAGGCCATACATAAACTTAGTAGTCTAACCACAGTTTGTACTTTCTTTAAGTTATAAAAATTACAAGCCAAAGGCGTCTCTTGGTCCGACTTCAAACAAGTGTAGTCATACGTATTTATATTGACCTTCATACTATTTTTTTATTAATATCATTATGATCATTCACCATTGCTATAAATAACATAAACCGCAGTAAAGCGCAAAATATTGAAAAATATCCTTTATATGCAAGTACACATCACTCTTATTTATATTTTTATAAGTTGACACGGAAGTCATGGCGACAATATTTATAAGTACTTCAGCTACTTACTTACTGTCTGCCTTCTATTAGTTCACGATAAAAATATATTAATACAACCATATCTTTATTTATTTATATTATTTGAGTGTGGTACTTCGCATGAAAGTTGTATGCATAATTTTCTTTATTAATAAATTATTGCATAAAGTTAGCGAAACAACATGAATAAATGCCCCTTACAAGTATGACTGTATGTGTGCAAGTATATGTGTATTGCATAAGTGAGTGTAAGCACACGAACACAGTGAGTGGTCATTGTATCATCACCACTTGCAATAATATGTATGTATGTATGCGTGTTTTGTTTGTCGCTTTTTCATTGTCCACGGACAGCGCTCGTTCAAAGATAAGGATTGAGTCATCTGCGCGGCTACATGTATAACTGCATCGTGGCTAAGTGGAGAGCGCATTTTCGCTATTTTTTGTACTTTTATAACAATTGCGTATGCAAAAATTATGTTGCACAATAAAAAAGATGTTACATATGAAAATATGCATATACATATATGGCGAGTAGCTCTCATTTAATTAAGTTGCAATTATTGCTTTACTCAAACAGCTATAATCCCAGCAAGTTAAGTAAAAGCAATTACTTAAATATGTTATATTGTTTAATATGAAAGCTGAAATGGAATGAAATTCACGCGCATTCCTCTGCTCATTCACACATTTCGTTTTCCTTATTAATTATAGAAATAGAAAGTAATTACCATTGGCATTAGCATTACCAAACAGTGGTGGCGTATTATGACGGCACTCACAAGCTAACACATTACACCAACACAAACACAACATACGCGCATTCAAGTGACGCCAACACTTGCAATAACAACCGCACCAAAAATTAGTGTGCCACAACGAACAACAACAATTTGCTGAGTAATCATCGTCGCAAGCAGAGTAATCTTGCAAAGCAACAGTTGTTTTGCTCATTATATTCACATTAAACGCAAAGCGCCAAACAACTAATGAAGATGAACAATTTTAAGCGCCGCCGTTTTGCGGGAATGGGCGTCCACTTGCCAGTTAATTTGTTCACACTTTTTCGCTTAGCCTCGGTGGCGTTTATGAGGGGGCGAGAAGCAGTAGACTTCGTTTTTATAGAGGAAAGGCCTACACACAGCGCAGATTTCATACTCGCTTATGTAATGGGTGTAGTGAAAATTTTCATTTTCCATAAATGGGCAATGTAGTCAACAAAAAGAAGCGCACTTAAACGCTTTGCACACATTTTAGTTGCTTGAAACTGGTGGGAGCACTGTTTTTATGTTTGCTTACGCAAGAGCTGCGCTTAGCATTCCAATAACTTGTGAGCGGCTCATAGTTGATGGGATAGTGAGAAAAAGGTATGTCTAAAATATATTACTTCAAACCACTTTTTCACTCAAAAATAAAGGAAGAAGTTGCAGAAGGTAAGAAATATACTCGTATTAACACCTGGTTACCTGCTAACAACAGTTTAATTTTGGATTTTTTATCATTTTGGTCTTAAAAAAAATTAAGTTCTTTTTTGTGAAATACTCAAAGTCTATTCTTATTTGGCTATTTTCCTTAAATTAAATATTCCGCTAGCCTAGGAACAGTTTTTTTGGTAAGAATGTGTATTCAAAAGTTAAATAAATTTATAAGGTTTGATTGTTTTATGAATCCTTTCTTTGAATTATAAACCTCGTGTGTCTGGGAACAGTTTTTTTTAGTAAAAATATTGTCATAATAGAGAAATTTCTAAAGTTGGATTCTAACATTAATATTTTCTTCAAATTATATATTTCATGCGCCTGGGAACAGATTTTTTTTTTTGGTAAAAAATAGTAAATTGTAAAGATCTGTCTTATTCTTTTCTGGATATTTTCCTTTAGCTACGTATATACTCTGTGCGCTTGGGAACAATTATTTTTCGAAACAAAAAAGTATTGTAATAAAGTCTCACTCTTTTATGCATCTATTCCCTCATTCATTAATCATTTCGTGTACCTTGCAGTTCTTTTCTGAGAATTACTGCTAAGATAAAAAGTTTTATTATTTTTTTTTAAATAAATTTTGTGTGCTTGTGAACAGTTTATTTTCCTAAAAAATATTTTTAAGACATATAGATTGCTTTCTTTATGAATATTTTATGAATAGTTTCTCAAAACTATATACACTTGTGGGTGGGGACCGTTTTTCTGTACTCTAAAATGTATTGGAAAGATATAACTCTCATTTTTTATGGATATTTTCTTCAAATTATATATTTTGCGTGCCTGGGAACAGTAGTTTTTTGCAGTGGAAAAGTATTTTAAAGACAAAAAAGTCTTGATATTATTTTATGAATATTTTCTTTAA
The DNA here is from genome assembly GCA_027475135.1 of Bactrocera correcta. Lineage (NCBI taxonomy): Eukaryota > Metazoa > Arthropoda > Insecta > Diptera > Tephritidae > Bactrocera > Bactrocera correcta. Next base: position 164,066,337 of record CM050325.1, read on the forward strand.
ATTACATAATTCATATGCCTGGGTACAGTTTTTCTTTGTAGTAGAAAAATATTTTAAGAACACATAGTGACATTATTCTACCTAAATTCAATATATTGCTGACTATTGTTTACAGTTCTAACATTTATACACACATATCACCTTTTTATCTGCTGTTTTACTCATTTTACTTATTTTCAAGGTAAATAACACCTAATTACGACACCTTTTTTAAACAAAATAAAACTTTTTTAGACATTTACATAAAAATAAATAGTAAAATAATTGATAAATGTCATTGAAAATGGAAAGTTTTCAACATTTGAATGGATGAAATGTCGAAACTTTGACCTCTGGAAAATCCGTAAATTACATATGATTGTGAAAATTCAACGCAATTAAACTGAAGTATGTGACTAAAGAAACACCACTCTCTCAATAGGCACTAATTGTTCAAAATAAAGCAAAAAAATGCAAAATTGCAGCAGTAATTGCTGTAGCTTTATACACAGAAAATGTATGTATGTTTTTCAAGTTGCAGCGAGTTGCTTATGTGGCAATAGAAAATTGAAATCCAAATTGCACCGAAACGAAATCGAAAGATTTCAAAACGTCGATGAAACACAGCAAGTGATAAACAAACTGGGGCGCTGTTGTTAACTCGTCAGTAAAGAAGAAGCTTCCCGAAAATATTATTTTGCATAACAAATCAAGCAGTAAATTTTCAGTGAGTACTAAAAATGCCGTTATTTACATTTCTACAGAAATAGTTTTGATACCTTAATTGCCATAACTTTGGAAAACCAACAATTAAATTATTTCACAAAAAGAAATTATGAGTCAATAAGTGGTTACTAAGATGCAATATCTAATTATACAAATATAACTGTATGAATGCATATGTGTATGTATGTATGCAAGTACGAGTATATATGAAGGACAGCGAGATTTTTCCCACACTGACTATAAAAAAATTGGAAATTTTGATCGTTCATATGATTACTCAGCTGAGCATGAATTTGTAGTCATTTTGGTCGTTTGCAATTTTAATTTCATTTTATTCGGCTTTGTCTATGACATTTTTACATTTACACTTCTTTTCTATGTGTGTGTGTGTGTGCACTAACTTTTCAATCTCTTTCTCTCACACTCTCTTCATGGACACTCCTTGGCATACCACTGGCATTCTGGTGCGTTCTTGCCATTTCCACGTCCGCCCTGCCCAAACACGTAACGTAGATTGTTGTTGTACATCGAGTCACTGGCACAGATGAGGCGTCCATTCTGCTTAAATATCAGCTGATCTTGGTAGAGCTCCACAGTCCAGTCGGCATTGTTGGGTTGCTGGAAGCTGGAGTGCCAAGCGGCCACCATATTAGACTGGCCTTTGTAGCTGTTGCGCTCCAAATAAGCGACGCGTTTCGATTGGTTGTGCTTAAGCGTGAATTTCAATTTCGTCTGCCGATCGTTGGACACATCGGTCACTTGCGTTGTCCAAGGGCGTTTATAAGCATTGTTGTTATCCTTTTTAAAGACGAAAATATAATCACGTTGGCCATCAATGGCCATGTTGGTGGCATACAAGTGTTCCAATTCAAATTTGCGATTCGCCAAGCAGAATTTTGGCTGGAAGAAGATAAAGTCGAGCGATGGCGGCAGATAGCTTATGTATTCGTTCAATTTGCGCTTCTGTTCGTTGGTCAAATTGGGGTAGTATTTGTTCTTTTTGATATTCAAAAAGTAGTATGCCACATTGAAATAGTATTTGTCATTCACATCGCCGGCATCGTCGAATTTCTGGAACAAATACAATTGCAACTTGACCATCTTCTTGTAGGACGCGGCCGTGCCAGTGTAGATTCTATTCAAAGCATAGGCCAAAGCGGTTGCATCGGCGCCATTATAACGGCTATCGATGGCCTGCTCATTCCAATTGTTCACATTTAGAAAATTCAAAGCGCGCTCTTCGATATCGCTTTCATCGACATTGCCAGCGCGACCCTCTGGTGAAGCAGGCGCGTCCACCGTATCCGCAGGGCTCGGCGCATCTTGTGGCGCTGCTGCTGCCTGGTAGAAAATTACCGTTAAAATTAAAATCGCTGCGCTTACTTTGCTTAGCATTCTTTGTGACATTTGCACTTGAACTGTTTGGCTGAAGGTCCGACGACTTGTATTTATGGGTGCTACGTCTTGAGGCAGCTCGCACTTATCAATCGGGTTGATTGCGCTCAAGTGTCGATAGCAAGTAATTGTTTTTCTGCTGCATTCAAGTATGCGCAAATAAAAGTTGTTTATTCGGCAACAATTGACTTATGAAGTTTCCGCACCTGCTGAGCGCCTATCAATAACTAGGGAAAGCATTATACACAACTTAGTGAAACGCGAAGTAGGCAAATAAAAAGTAATTAGAACAATACTCTAGATAAACACAAACAGTGATGCAACAGCCCTCACTTTGACTTCCACTCCTCATTTGAATAATGAGGTACGATATTTCGATTAGAGCGTCTGGCAAATGGCTTTATAATAGCACTTCCTTTGGGATAATCTTTAAGTGTATATATAGTAGATTGAAAAGTAGTACTTAGTCGCAAAAAGTTAGGCAGTTAATTCAACGGGCTTCAACGCCAGCGGTGTGTGTCTTGGCTAATCCAAGTTTCAATTGGTGTGTGTCCTGATTGAGCCAAGTTTCGAACCATTCTGAACAGCTGATTTACTGTTGACGTTTAGACATTGCTTTATATTAGATAATGGTGTCTAGAAATGGATTTTTTGGACTAATTCATGTTTGTTAAGTGGAAGTTTGAAGCTCCTAACTGTGCGCAAGGGTATATAGTAATATAAAATGCTAATAGAAGTGGAAGTCTTATACGAAATTGATATCAACGCAGAATTATGTAATTATACACTGGAATGGCAGCCTAGTGAAATGATTTTTTAGTCAAGTAAAGTACTTCCGCTGATGTAATCTTCATACTTGTTAACTTATCTAATATATTCAGTTGTTATAAAATTATCAAGAGGCCCCTCTTCTGAGGACAATTCTCTGAGAATAACTCCAGAGCTATATAATTCAAGTAACTAAAACAAACATGATGTAGTGGGGACTTGAAGAGGATACTTACAATGAGTTTCCCCCTTTAAATTTAAAATTGCAGGAATATAAGAAAATATTTTTCTGATGGAAAAATCCCCTTTCATTGCAGTAAAGTTATAAGTAAATACATACATAAATACAATTGGTCAAGTAACACTAAGTCAATGTTGCCACACTGCGCTTTTCGATGTTTTTATTTATTTTTTTTATTTTTTTTTTTTTTTTTAGAATTTCACCAATTTTTCAACTGCACCAAATTACAAGATCAACATGATCCATCATTTTAAGAAAATATCACAGAAATTTGGTAAGCCATAAGCGAGCCACACAATCAATCTCGCCACAAAACAAATTTCATTGTCATGATTTAATTACTTTATTACATGCGAGCGGTTTTATAAAACCCAGAAGTCTGTGGTGAAAGATGCAGCATTAAAAATACAAAAAAAAGGAGACTTAAATAAAACGCAAGATAAATCGCCAAGGCAAGTCTTACCGAAAATAATTTCACATATATTGTGGCACAGCCCACCAGCGCACAAGCAACGCTACTCCCGAAGGAAGGAAGCACGAAATGTTCTTAATAAATAATTCAATTTATTATCGAGACAAAGAGGAGAGTGAAAAGTGTGCCGCAAGCCGGAGCTGCACGCAAGCTGCATGCGTTGCATGTGTGTTGCACGCTCAAGAAAGCGGTAGCCAACTCACTGCCAAGGTTGACCGAAGGAATTAATAATGGCCAACAAAATTTTGATGAGCGCCGCAATGCATAGTATACATGGAAGCCACTTTGTCCCTCGGTGATGTAAGTGAGCTTGAGTATTTGTGTGCTTGAGGAGGCCACACACGCGCCAAATGCCCGACAGGCAGCAGAGGGCGGCAATAAATGTTTGGACGTGGCTGTGGCAGCAGGCGGACACTTTCCTTACAAATGCCCACACATACACACACACTCACTCACATATGTATTTACAAGAAAAACATGCGCGTTCATTTTCAGAACCTTGCTGCTGCTGCAACGACAGCCGATAGCCTCGAGTGCGGCATGCGGCATGCGGTGGCGCGGCGCTTTAATGATTTCCAATGTACGAAATAAGTGAGTTTTTAATAACCAACAGTTATGTGGCGATTTGCCGTTATTAAGTAGTACAAATAAAAATGTGAAATGCGAAAGGCAGAAAAGAAGAAAAATGGGTTGAATTCTTAAGAGAACGCGCAATGAAAACGCTTAAGGCTAAGAAAATGATGCGATGGAATTAATTGCTACTCAAAATAAATAACAAAATGCAGTGAAAAAATAATATATTTTTAGAGTTGGTATACCAAAAATAGTAGTCGAAATTACTAAACTTGGATAATTAGTGCTTTGGCGAGGGGCAATGCTAAACTACAAATAGAAGCAGAGAGCGAAAAGTTAAATAAATGTGGGAATTAGGTGGAAATTAAGAGTGAGCAAAGAATTGCTACCATGTATCCCATTAGCAGATCAGCTGATTATTCATATTATATTTGCAGAGCTGAGTTGTTGAGAGTAGAGCGGAGGATAACAGGAGCTTAACCACATAAATTGAACATTGAATAAAGAAGAGAGAAATATATTGAATTCCAGGACGTAAAAGTAATGTGAGTGTCAAAGTAACTTAATTTAAGAGTTTACAAGATTTTCAAAGCTTCAAAAAAAAAGGAGTGTCATATTAAATTCTGGAAAGTTTTTAGATTTTCAAAAACGCGAGCCTACAAGTGGCACAAAGCCTTCAAAAACGGTCAAGATTTCTGGACCATCTACGATCTCTTCAACTGATGAAAATAAAAAAAAAATAAAAAAAGTGAATGATCGTCAGGTAAGGGAGCCCGACATCTCCCTCGAATCCCTTCGAATGATTTTGGTGAATATTTTGGGTATGAAACGCGTTCTTGCTCAACGCGGCCCGATAAAGTTGAATTTTTTTTTTCAAAATTAGTACCGTAAATAGATCTTTTTGGACATGCTTGATCGTACAAATTTCCACCCACATTCATGGAGAGCACTATAACTGCCGATGAGACATGAGTTTACGTGTTTGACATGAAAAAAAAAAAATTCAACAATCATCGAAATTGGGAGAAAATAAGCCAAAACCGAAAAATCAGTTCCCAAAGAATCGCATCATGAATTTGTTCAGATGGCCAGACGGTTAATAAGGTGTTTTATTTGGCATATTGAGGTATTTGCGTCAGAAATCCTTGCTTCGGCTAACAGTCCGACGTCAAAAGGTTTTCAGTCAATCGAAGAGATAAAACAAAATTCGTTGAAGGAGCTGATGGTCAGCCCAAAAAGTGCTGATGAAAAGCGTTCCGAGGACTAAAACAATCATTAGCATAATTGTACTACATATAACTTTGAGGCGACAAAATAAATATTGATTAATGATTTGACATCAAAAGCATCGTCCACCATGAATTTGTTCCACCTGGACACACCATCAACGCCAAGTTCTACGTGGAAGTCTTCAAGAAACTCAAACGAAGAGTAAATCGGGTCCGACAAAACATCGCAGCCGATTGGAAGTTGCACCACGACAACGCCCCGGCTCACACTACCTTTCTTGTGAACAGCTACCTAACCAAGGCCGGCATTTCAATGCTTCCGCAGCCGCCCAATAGCCCAGTTGCGGCGCTCCCGGACTTTATTTTGCCTGAAAAGGCCAATGAAAGGCAATCATTTTGAGACGATAGTGCGGATCCAAAGAGCATGCATCTCGGCTCTCAAGGCTATTCCAGAGAATGCTTTCCGTGACACCATGAATGCTTGGAAATCGAGCTGGCAGCGCTGCATCGGCGCAGAAGGAGCCTATTTTGAAAGTTTTAAAAGAATTGTAACGAGTGGTTCAATACACTTTTTAAATCAACTCAGTCCTATTACTTTCCGGACAGGCCAGGTATCTATATTATTTTGTATCTTACTAAATTTTTAGGAATTGATTAGCTGACAACAAAGAAAACTATTAAGTTATGTTATGAACTTCTTAGAAAAATAAACATTTTGCTTTTATTAGCGCACATCTTTTACTTTTTTTTATAACCACCGCTATAAAGGTGAACATACATAGCAATAACACCACTTCGTAAAACCTCACACTGCCGACTGTCAATAAAGCAAAATCGAAGAGAATTTACCCATCACCTCATTGAATTGTTTAAAAGAGAGAAGGAAATGAATCAGCAACATATGGAAATTATGCGGAAAAAGGCCACGAAGTTGAAAACGTGCGCTGAAAATTGAAAATAAAACATGAATAACAATAGTAATATTGCTGCTACCGGCCGGCTGGCCGACTGACAGCGCGCCGCTACGCGTAAGTCAAGCAATTGGCAGCGGCAAGCGGAAGAAGCTGACAAAGCACGCCTGTATAGCCGCGCGGCGGTAGTAATAAGCACGGCGCATAAATGAATAACATGAACTACAGAAATTTTCTACACGCACGCACACCATTAACACCATCAAAGCATATATACACACACACATACACACATGCATGCAAATGTAGTGACATTCACGTGCGATATCTGCACGTCCGCATGAGCATCTGCTTTCCGATTAAGCGACTAATGAAATCTGCCCGAACAAATCGATTCTGTGTGCTTGAGCGCGCGTTCAATAACGTTTGCCTGTTTAGAGCGCGCTGCTAACTGCCAGCCAGCGCGCAGCAGCGGCGCTACCATTTCGACGGCTGTTGTCATTTTTTGCACCATTCTGCGCTGCTGCGCGTTTGATTGATCATTGTGCGCTGCAATTCAATTTGTTTTTCATTAAACATCGCAGTTTCTCGCCTCTTCGTCTCCGCGCCAATACACTCGCACGTAGCTTTGCTGTTGTTGCATGGTAGCTTGTTGTGTTTGTGTTTCGTTTTCTTTAATCTTTCAAATTTTCACTGTCAGCGATTGCTTCGCTTGCGTCTTTTTTGTCTTTTTTGCTACTTTCCTAATTGGCACACACACACAAGCGCCCGCGCGGTGCTTACTGCTGCGCGCCTGACCTACTGTTACTGTTGAAACAGCCGCTTTTGATTGCCCACTTTGCGCCGTGGCTCAGCGTTGTTGGCCACCAACTGCTGTTGGCCAACTTCATCTGCGCGCTAAATGAGTTCGCGTTCGCATTCGTTCTTAATTTGATTCAATAATTCTTTCGTGTAATCAAAACGTTTTGAGTTGAGTTGAGTTGAGTTGTGGAAAGCGGCAACCGGACTTGTTCTAGCTGTGCGCTGCTTTCTTTACTTTTATATTCACTTTTATGGCATTTATTATAGTCGGTTAATTGTTATTTTCTGTGTTACTGGCGGAGTTTATTGTGTTTAGAATTTGTGCGAGCTTTGCAGCGCTGCTACTTTCGCAATTCTTTATAAATAATTTTATGTTTTCTTTGCTTTCTTTTACCGCCTCTACAAGTGGTTCTTAGTGCCAGGTGTGGCACACATTTTTGCTGTATGTTTTTAATGCCTCAAGTACAACGAATTTTTACTTTTAAATCATATTTTTAGATTTTTCCTTCCGCAACTTGCTATTTTCGGCCAATGGGTTGAACAGCGCGTGAGTGTGATTCACTTGTTTGCCACAACGAGTTAATTCGTACACAAAAAATTGGTTAATAGTTTTTTTTTTTATTATTTTCGTGCTTGCGCTCTTCGACAATAATTTTCCCACTACTTTTTCCCTCAGCATTTCGCCTCCTTAAAAGGTAAGCTTTTAAGTGCAAGTGCAGCGCTTAAAGAGCGAAGAAAGACAGTCATTTCAGCGGCAAAAAAGCAGTTTGAACAAGAAATGAAATATTTCAGGCTTTAAAAGGCGCTCAAGTGCTGAATTAATTGTGTGTGGCGAAAGTGAATTGCCGCTAAATCTATGAAAGCATCGCTCCCATGACGTCTGCGCTGTGTGGGAAAAATGTGTGGACTTAGTCAATTATATATTTATTTAGTGATTTTTTCCAGTTCGTCGCTGCACGAAAACTGAAATGCGACGATTGAATCAATTAAAAATTCATTTATGTACATAGTCATTAAGTTCCGCATGAAGCCACAAGTGCCATTGACATTGAAAGTGGCAGCGCGCAGCGATTATCGATTGCCTTTTACCGTTAGCAAATATTCACAACCACATGTCTGATTGATTTTGCTTTTTATGGTGATTAATGTCGGTTGAGATAAGCCAGTGAATACTGAAAGTTTAGCGAACAGTTTTATTTCAAAATTAAAAAGTTTTCGTAAAAGTGAAAGCTCGTGGAGCAAGTTTTAGAAGGCAGCTTTCGTTAAAAATTAAAAAGCTTCCATATCTGCGAAAGCTCGTGGAGCAAGTTTAACAGCTTATATCAAAATTAAAAAGCTTCCATACCTGTGAAGCAAGCTTTACAAGAAAGCTTTGTTTCTAAATTAAAAAGTCTCGATATCTGCGAAAGCTCGTGAAGAACTTGAGAGAACAGCTTTATTTCAAAATTGAAAAGTTTCCATAACAGTGAAAACTCATTGAGCAAGTTTTAGAATACAGCTTTTATCAAATTAAAAAGCTTCCACGTCGGTAAAAGCTGGTAAGCAGGTTTCAGAATTGAAAAGCTTTCGTAAAAGTGAAAGCTTGTGGAGTAAGTTTTATAAGACAGCTTTATTTCAAAATTAAAAAGCTTCAATGTCTGTGAAATCTCAAGCTAGATACATATTTACTTCAAAATTAAAAAGCTTCCACATCTGAGAAAACTCGTCAAGCAAGTTTTAGAAAACAGCTTTATTTCAAAATTGCAAAACTTTCATAGCTGCGAAAGCTCTTGGGGCAAGCTTTCATAGCCAAAAAAAAAAAGCTCTAACAAATATTTTATATTGGAAAAAATACTAAGAATTACCTATGTAAACATTCTACAATCGGTTGTATAGAAAACAGATTGCCGCCTTATTATACGGCGCTGAAATGAAAAAGCACTTGAAGCATTCGAGAGAATTGTTCTAATGGAACCATGAAATGCTTAAAAATTCAACGAATGTGCTTCCTAACCCATATCGTTTGCGTGATCCAACGAAAATCTCCTTCGATTCGAGACCAATAGGTGGACAATGGAAACAAGGGCGCTCACGCATCCAATGAAAAAACAAAGTGCAGAGCGACCTGTCTGCACTTGTGACAACTGGGGTGATCTCGCGCAGAGCGACCCACGATTGCAGTGCCAAAGAAAAAGGAGAAGAAAGTCAAGTCCTACCATGAAAGAAAAATTTTATGGAGTTTGTTTGAGGATATATCGCAATAGCATTGTAGATATCCGAACTTCTTGAGAACTAACTGCGAATAATTGAATAAGAGTATTGAACTCGCGATAGGATTACCAGTACTTCAGCACTTCAAAATGTTGTAGAAGCACAACGCGGCACATATTTTTATCTTGTTCATAAATGTTGGGTGAAAATGGTGGAACAACCGCGACAAATACTTGGAACGCGACAAATGCCATGCGACTTGTCGTGTCATTGATCTTTAGTCAACAAATGAACGCGCAAAATGACAACAAATATTAGAGGCAAAGAACAGCGCACATACATATGTATGTATACAAAGATACGAGTAGAAGATAATGAAATCGTAAACAACAACGGAAAATAAAGAACGCAGAAAACCAGCTAACTGCTGATGGATTGCTTGAAAAGTGACTGCGACGCGGGCGCGCGAAACCAACAATTTGCACAAAATCTATTTTCCAGCAACGCAGATACCACTGCGAAGATATGCGCGCGTATGTAGTGCAACACGCGTTGACGGCACTGAGCTTGCGACGCTTATCGTCATGACAACTCGACGCGTCTATTTGACTTGCAATTAGAATTGTCGCAACAAGGTTGACGACTGCAAACAGAAAAAACGAGCGCGCGTGAATAAAGGTGCGCAGAAGGTGCAGACGGCGAGCGGGCCGAGCAAGCATAAAACGAGCAACACAAACGGCAGCTATGCGCGCGCAGGAGGTGCGGTGGCGCAACCGTAACAAGCATCATTAGTTGCCGCTAAACGCGTTGGCTGGTGGCTGCGTCAGTGACGGTGACAGTGCCAACACACGGACGCACAGGCATGAGCGCATGCGTTGCGGACCTATCGAACAAGTGTATCTGCCAGATACGCTTCTACACGAACGCTTTGGTAAACTATTCGCAGATAAGTGCAAATACAAACACGGCGCGCAGGTAGTTGGGCGCGCTGGTGCCCCACCGTGGCGTCAAAGTGCGGAAATGTTCCAGCTGCTTCATGGTACAGCTGGGGCTAAATACGCGCATGCCATAACAAAGCGATAAAAGTGTGAATAACACTAGATGTCGAGAAAATTAGTTGTTAAATTTGAAAGAGTTCTAGAATTAGTAGCGGCAGCAGCAGCGAAGAAGAAGCGCGCACACACAGCGGCAAAGATCATCTGCAGCAGATGCGGAAGCCGTTAGTCAGTAGGATTAGCGGTAGTTAAATGCAGTACACAACAAACAGCCAGCAATGCAGCACTCGCCAAACGGAGAAGCGGCTGCTACAAAAATTTCGTAATAACTTCGTTGGTGCGTGCGAATTTGTGCAATTATCCGCGGCATGAAAAGTCGTTTCACGGTACATTTTATTATAACTTTTAATCTATTTAGTACATAAAGCTATTACGAAATAGTCGAATCGGCGAATGCGCCGCAATGACACGGTCGTAAAAGATTTCATAATTTCGCTCTTGTGAGTTGCGATTTTATAGATTGTTAAAATATTAATTTATTTCTATTTTCTTTTTTTTTTTTATTTTTTTTTAATTTTTTATGATTTTTGGTGGAACTTATCGTCGGTTTATACTTGTAAGTTGCGCAGTGCACATGCAGCAGCCGAAGTTTAACTTTCAGCCGAAGCCAAAACGAAGCTATTACAAAGTAACTTGACCTGCACAATGAAGTAACTGATGTTGAGCAATACCAAAAGCTCCGTCAGGGTCGGAAAGACCTCTCCGAGCCGTTCGATACCAAACGAGGTCTCAGACAAGGCGACTCTCTATCGTGCGACTTCTTCAATCTACTGCTGGAGAAAAAATAATTCGAGCTATAGAGCTTAATTAAGGAGGTATAATCTTTTATAAGAGTGTACAGCTATCGAATGCCGATGATATTGATAACAGGAGGTTCACGCTATCCGTCGTTAGTTCTGTTTTCTCCAGACTGTATAAGGTCTGGTAGTGTCGTCGCATTTGCGACTTGGCTCCCACGCAACTCTTGACAGTCATAACTTCGAAGTCCTAGATAGTTGCGTCTATCTGGGAACCAGCATCAACACCAACAAAAACGTCAGCCTCGAAATCCAACGCAGAATACCTCTTTCCAACAGGTGCTACTTCGGACTGAGTAGACAATTCAGAAGTAAAGTCGTATTCCGACTAACAAAGTCCAAACTCTATAAGTCACTCATTATTCTCGTCCTGTTTTATGGTACAGGCATGGACGATGACAACATATGATAAGTCGACGTTAGGAGTTTTCGAGAAAAAGGTTTTGCGGATGATTTATGGTTCTTGCATTGGTCCCGGCGAATACGCATTCGATGAAACGATGAGCTGTATGAGATATACGACGACGCTGGCTAAGTCATGTCGTCCGGATGGACAAAAACACTCCAGCTCTGAAAGTATTCAACGCAGTACCCGCCGGGGAAGCAGAGAAAGAGGAAGACCTCCACTTCGTTCGAAGGACCCGGTGGAGAAGGACCTGACTACACTTAAGTATTAATAAACATGAGACTTGGAAGCTGGTGGCTCTATTCTTGCCATCAGCTGAAAAGATCACATTAGCTTGCAAAGGACCGATTAGTGCACGGATGTTATATTTTAAATATAGTGTTGAGAATATGCCTTCAAAAAATGCTTTGGAAACGTTGGGATCAATGTGTGAACCGACAAAATTTCCTACTGTACAAAATAACTGACTTAACCTAACAACCTTTCCGAAGTAGTAAATAAAGATAAATATATAAAATTCTCTCATCGATCATAGTCTTAGCTCGTCGCACACTAATTAAGACTTCTTCCGCAGCGTGTCTTGCTCGGTTTACGCCATGAATGCATGCGCACTTGAAGTCGAAAAAAGGTGCGACAATCCAAGCATCAAAGCGAAGTGTCAATATTGATGTAGATCTTAGCTGACAAACAAAGAAGATCACTTCAAAGTGCACATCCCTTAAGCTCAGCAAATGACTGTCCAAAGCGACGCAGAAAAACTGCTTCAGTTTGCATGGCCAAAGCAAAGCTATGCAAAAAGACAAACGAAAGCTAATATGAATTTACTTCGCCTTTGGAATTTCCATTGCTAAAGAGATGTCAACTACTCTCAGCGATGTCACCGGTCTAAACTGAGGTGCCTGTACTGCGATATAGTATTTTTGTTGTTTCATTTTTAAATAATTTACGTTTTTATTTCGTGAGCAAATGTCAACTTTCGATTTCGAAAGCTTTTCGTAACACTGGCGCAGCGCTCTGTCACTCCAAATGGCTAAGCCGCATGCGCACTCACAACAAGAGACCTCTCACGATGAGATGTGCGTTTTTTCATATCTCGGTTGCAATACTAGACAGGTGTTTCAATCTGGCGATCTTGTCTGGCAGTGAATCACTTTCATTTTAACGAGTAGATAAACTGTCTTTAGTTTCACGCAAGATTTTAGGCTTCGGTCATTGCTACGGTTTGATTTATGGTCACAGCTTTTTAGTGCGTGATTAAAAGCTTTAAGATTTTAATTAGTTTTTGAACATTGAAAAAGTTAACAATCATTTAATTATATATTACAGAAAGGATTAATTATTTAGACCAGTAGATATTTGAGAATTATCACACGATTACTAAAACGAGAAAATAAAAAGCGATTGTATTCAAAAGTCTCAGTGATCGGTAGATCACTAAAAGTAACCAAGAAAGATGAAATCTTAGTTTAGTATATTTGAAAATTAAGTGCGGTTCGTGAATTATTTCAGTGATAACTAAATTAGGTGTCCCACTCTTACTCTCTTCTAGCCTTAATATACTTATTTTCTAACCTTGCACTCAACAATTAGAAACCACTGATGACATATGAAGTACAGAGGGCTTTGCAGAAGAACTTTTGAGCTTCACACTGAGTGAAAGTCCGCAGGTTGACGCATAGATGGCGCTAACAGAATAAAATCCATATAATTTTCAGTAAACTGTACCCTTCAAAAAGCACGTGTATAATTTTGACAAAAGTCGGATAATTACTCTGTGAATTATATCATATTGATTGCAGTAACTTTTGTTATTGTGAAAAAATTGATAAAAACGAATTTCGTGTGTTAATAAAATACTAATTTATGAAGGAAAAAATATAGTGGAAATAAAGTCTCTAGCTCAAAGATGAGTTTCAGGACACTGTCACAGGAAAATCAGCATAAGGCTTGGTATGCTGAGTTTAGACCTTGAGAACTGAGCACAGAAGACGGTGGATGCCCAAAAGAAACTGTTACCGATGAAAGTATCGAAAAAGCCTACAAAATATTTTTGGGCGACCGTAAAATTAAATTAATGTAGATAGAAAGTACTCTAAAGACACCAAATGTACATCATATCATTCATGAATATTTGAGTATGAGAAGGCCCTGTGCAAAGTGAGGCCCACTCGAGCTCACTTTTAACCAAGCACAACGACGAGTTGATGATTCGAAGCTGTGTTTGGAGTTGTTCAAGCGCAATAAACCCGAGTTTTTGCATCGATTTGTGATAATGGATAGATGATGGAGCCATAAATTTCACCCCGAAGTCCAATCGACGGTCATCCGAGTGTGCTGCACACGATGAACCCGCTCCCAAGTATGGAAAAACGCAACAGTCGACTGTCACGGTTATGGCGTCTGAATTTTGAGATCCGCATGGAAAATTTTTTATTGACAAACTTTAAAAAAGGAAGGACCATCAACAGCGATTATTACAAAGCATTGTTGGACCATATAAAGGACGAAATCGCCGAAAAATGGTCTCAAATGAAGAAGAAGAAACTGTTGTTTCATCAAGACAAAGAACTATACAATAAGTCTGAGGAACGATGGAAAAAAAACCATGAATTGAGCTTCGCATTGCTTCCGCATCCACCATATTATCAGATACCAGATCCCCAATGACAATTTCCTGTACTCAGATCTTAAAAGAATGCTTGCTGGGTAGAAATTTTCGTTGAATGAAAAGGCGATCGGCGAAAATGAGGCTTTTTTTGAAGCAAAGGACAAATCGTACTACAAAAATTGGATCGAAACTTTGGAGGGTTGCTATAATCAGTGTATCACCGTTGAAGGCAACAAAAGATTAAAAACAAAAAAAAAATTTACCAAAAAAATTTATTTTACTATGGGGTATTGGAGGCATTTGAATTGACCTGTTGTATCTTGAAACATTAGCTCGAATATTTAGCGTTAAAAGCTCTACGAACATAAGTTCCGTATCAATTTTTTGAAAAGTTTATTGGATAGTCTTATAAAAAAATCAATAATCCACTGTGTGGACTCAAAAAAAATATTTTGGGAAAAGATAATGTTTTCTTCAGAATCACTTAACAACAAGACCGACATCTAGTCACTTACCGTTAAATCAAGGTCCATTCACAAGATTCTCATATGCAGCTACCACTATACACTGCGGACTATACACTCCGGTTGCACGTCTGTCAGAAATTCGTTTAGAGCAACAACTCACTTAAAAAACGCATTGATTGCACAAAAACTAATCTCGTTTTAACACCATTAAATATTTCCACTATCCATTTGCCAGCTGAACCATCCAAATACAACACAATTAACGCTGAAAAGCCAACCGTTTGTGATAATCTAAAACTCCGCAGCGAACAAGTGTTCTTCTTTCACAACGCTTGTTTGCGCTGCCTTCTTTCTACCCCTTCTTTCCACAATGCGCCGCACAGAGGTTTGTTGACTTTACCACTGCCACTTAAGGCCTGTTGTTGCTGCTATTGTTGGCGCTGCTAATTTGATTAATGATAAGCTCCGCTTAGCCGGCACAAACAATATGCGCTGTGATTCATTGCGTTGCAACAATTGCCAACACTGTGCGCCTCTCGTGTACCAACCAACTGCCACCGGTGCGCATATACTGTTGCATGCGCTTATTGTTGTTGCTGTTGCTGTCACACTTTTGCGACTTCGCTCGGTGATCGGTCGCGCTGATCGACTATCGCTTGAGTGCTTCGCTGTTGCCGCTATATTTGCCACTCGCAATGCGTTTAATTGATTTGAAAAGTGACTTGCAACGCATCAACTGCGACGAACTGCCGCGCACTGTGCTGAATTCTGTTGCAAATTGACTGGCTGACTAGTGCGCGCTGTCTGAGCGGCAGGCCAGAGCGGTGAGCGGCGCGCTGTCTAAGCGGCAGACCAGAGGGGCGGAGGAGAGCGGCGCGCGTCTTTGCGACCAACTGCGCCACGCTGCGTGTATGTTGCAAGTTGTGATTTACGCAAGCGAAAATAATTTTCAACTGCAAAGAAAGAGCAGAGACAGCAGACAACGGCCCGCATTAGTATGGCATGCAGTGAAGCGCGGCGCAACGCGGCGTAGAAAAAGTATTTGCGCAAAAAAGTAAAGAAAAAAGTTTTTCAATTTAAAATGGGTTAAGCAGCAGCGGCAGCATCATCATTTCTCGCATTTCTCAACGCTTTCCTTGTAATTTGCTCATTTGCGGCCGATGCCGCTGACACTGCCGCCCCAATGCACCGTTAACAATGCGTTTATTATTTCATTTGCTGTCCGCCTCACTAAAGTGTGCCTTTGATAAATGTTGTTGTTGTTATTGTACTGGTTGTTGTTACTGTGGTTGATGCGCTGCTGTCTGTGGCAGGCGCGCAACAATGCCGTGCTTTGTGTGGCAACAATTGCCCACAAAGCATTCCACAGCGTTTAGACGCCTTCGCGACGCCTTTTCTTGATAACAAACAACAAATATTTACGCGCGTTGAATCAACAAGCGGCATCAACGACAGCGCGCACATCAACAAGTACAACAATAACAACGGCAAATAGCGGCTGGCTGTTGATTGCGGCACATACATGCAAGCGCACCACATTTTGCCACAATTGCATTTAATGACATTTAAGATTCTATTACAACGATTGCAATTTGTAATTTAGTCCGTTTGACTGACTTGTGTTCGTCATTAGAATGGGTATTGTTGCTCTTGTTGTTTGCTATTTAATGCAGGCGTTGTGGCTGTTGTTGCAACTATTAGTGGTGTCGTTGTGGTCGCAATGAGCCATTTCCTCTTTGGCGAATATTAAATTTAACGCGATTGCACATTTCGCACACGAGCACGCACGCACTTACATATACCTACACACGCACACATAAGCTCAACCATATGCGTTTAGATGCTCACTTCGATCTATAAAATTACTGGAAAATATTATGACTCCATGCGAAATTATATCTGCTTCACATACGAAGCTAACTCATAGTACTAGTAAGTCTAAACAAAGCTTAGTGCAAAAATTTAGATTTTATATCGTCCTTATCATAAACAGCAAATTGATATCAATCTCAACTTAGTAAAGTTGCTTAGTGCTGGTAATCTTTACATTCTAAAATATAGAGAAATCAGGTTGCAATACGTAAACCATTTGAGAAGTTCATATAATTTCTGCGGAACGAAAGAAAAATTAACAAAAAAGTGTTATTCGCCTAAAAATATGCCACAATAATCTAAAAATCTTTACAAAAAATACCACGTTTTAGCCTTTTCGCGCAGTCAAATTTATTTAGGATCCTTCTCTGAATATTTGGTTAGCAGCCTTCTGTCAGTTAAGCTCTGTTAACCAGAACTCCCTCTTGCAATAGAGAATCTTTTTATTAATCAGAATTTAACTGGCAGATGGTTGCTAACCAGATATGGAGGTAGAGGGCCTTCGTGCATTAAGATTTTAATTGAGAAACCGATTTTTGCCTTTCGCAGAGCTGGTTACTGGATCAACGATAAGTTCGATCAACGATGAGCTGTTATACTTGCTGTGCTCTTCATTTCGTATTTTCTCTAATGACTAAAATTCAAAATTCAATTGATTTCTTTAGTTGTAGAAACCGAAACCCATGCCGTCGTCTTCCTCGGACTCCGACTGCTCCTTTTTGGCTTCTTCCTTCTCTTCGGCAATTTTACAGCGTGGATAACAACCCGCAGAGTTATGCTTCACTCAACTTATGGTCAACATAGTCAACCTACTGAGCGTACTATTCACAACACCATCACCAATCTTGAAACCGAGTATTCATTATTGCATAATATTCAACCGATAAAACCACGTCCAACACGCAGTGAAGAAAATATAGCAGCCGTAGCTGAGAGTATACACGAAGACTGCGGAGAATTGATTCGGCGCCGTTCGCAGCAATTCGCACTGACGTATGGAACGACTTGGCGCATTTTACGTCGAGATCTTAAATTGAAAGCGTAAAATATACAGTTTATGCATAAACTGAAGCTACTCGACCTTCCCAAGCGAAATTTGCTTTCAAGAAGATCCAACGTTTTCGAGCCAAATTTTGTTCAGCGATGAGGCATGCAAATAAGCAAAATTGAGGCATTTGAACAATTAACAACCTGAAGAGATTCAAGAGCTGATAATTTATTAAAAAAAATCAGCGGTTTGGTATGGTTTGAGGGCCGCCGAGATCATCGGTCCATATTTCTTCAAAAATAGCAAAGATACCAAAGATACAAAAGATATTAGCTGTCTGAAATTGGAGCTGGTGATCTCGGCGACATTTGGTTTTAACATGTATTTATTGAGAGAACACTTCGGTTAGCAGATAATTTCACTTTTGGAGCGTTCGATTCGCCACCAAGATTGTGTGATATCACACCATTAGACTTCAGTAAAAGCAGATAATCCCGCTTCGATTCAGGCCTTGGAGCAAAACATTACTTTCGAGCATGCGCTGTAATTGCCACTGACTTGGGCAGCCTTACTTTAACCCAAAGTTCGATGGATGCTATACATAAATGACACTTTTTTGTATGATCTGTGTACTTATACACCTATCTAATCTATGTTGTTATTGGATTGAGGCCTGAAATTCGAGATTTGTATTAATTTTCCAAAAGTAAATAAACTTCAAATAAATAGTTTTGTACAAATGAAAAATGTTTTTGTTGCTTTAACCCAATTATTAATTAAACAAAAAAGAGTTAACTCACCATAAAAAGTACACCGCTAAGCAAATGAGTAAGCAAGTATTGCTAAGTGGCTAGAAGTCTACTGGGCCTTTCATGCATTTAAGTATGTGAGCATTAAATTGAATAAAAAGCTAAAGAAACATAAATCTCTTATAAAAAAATTATCTTATCAATTAGAACACATCTACTAAAAACCGAAATGCAATAAAGCATAACTGTAACACAGTCGCGCGTTGCAGCTTCCGCAGGCAAAACAAAAGCAAACACTTAGCTACGGCACATGTGTATATATTTATACAGACATACTATGCATATTTACATACATACACGTATATTGCAGCGGCGATTGCGGCGACTCACTGTGGCGCTGCTGCCGCAGGTGCTGCAGGTGCTCCACTGCACTTGTTGCAAGCAGGCGGCGCAACTTTGTTACCTATGCACCGCAACTCGGGCGGCGTTCGGGGTTTAGCCCATAAGTCAGGCGCATTGTTTATGTTCAGGCATTTTGTTTGACTTGGCGTTAGTATTTAGTACAGTTAACGTGATTTATACTGCCACATGCGCATTTAAATACAACAAACACACACATAGACAGCATACCTACATACATATTCACATATACATATGTAGCACAAGTATACTCGCTCACCACTATACGTGGGCACTGCGGTGCATTTTACGGTTATTTTATGATTATATTTACTGCTCGGCATCCAAGCTGGAGCTGGAGCTGAAGCAAAGTTCTACAAATGCATCTGTTGTTATGCTAATATTTGCATGTCGCATTACACATTTCTTCTATATTAATTTTGTTGTTGCTGTTGTAATTCTTTAGTGCGCATAAAAACGGTTTATGTTTGCTCACTGCGCCTCGAAATGATAATAACAATTCTGCTGTGGCAATCTGTGCCTGTTTTTATGTCTTTTCAATCCTTCTCTGTTCCCTGTTTCCGTTATATTTTTAATTTCTATTTATTTACTTGCGACTTTAACGCTTTAAGCCGATAATTGCTGTTACCATAAAAATGCGTCATTATTGTTGCCTTTTATTTGGTGACCAATGTGAGAAGCACGCGCTGGCTGTTGTGCTCTCATAACTATTTGTACGCTAACTTTGTATATATGTTTGTGTTTTTATGTAAGAAAGTATGTAAGTATGTATATTTGTGTGTATATAGTATATGTGAATGGGCCACCGCTTAGCATGTCGCCCAGCCTCTTATTCTTACTTCCTCAAAGCGCTTAATATGCGCGAGTTTATAGGTGTTGGCTGCAATCAGGCGTTAGACTTATTAATTTATGTTGTTCTCTGTTGCTTGCTTAGGCCTTCCGACCCCTATACATGTGTATTTTCGAATTATTTTTAGAATATCTCTTAGGTGCTACTTCTTGAAATAGAAATTGAGAATATGCATGTGGTCACTGAGGCTATAGCACAATTAGCGAAAAAACTTTCAATGATATTTTATTCCTAAATATTATAAATGCAATAGATGTCGCTGGAATCAAGTTATCAAAAAAGGTCGTATTTGGTCGTATACAAAGCTAGCTATGAGTACTGAGGTGGTCAGCAGATGGCGGATAGTTGAACGACCTCCAGATATGAAGGTTAGCTGCAATTAACCAATAGGAAGTCCCCGACCAAAGCAGAGATGGAAGGTATAGCTTAAAATACTATATCTACCCGATGAGTTCTCTGTGATGGGGCAAACCGACACTGCCCATAACTAAGTATCAATCCATGAAAAATTGCGGGAGCGTCGGACTCAGATTGAGCAGTTTACTGGGCAGCGTGTGTCTCTAGGTCAGGAGCGGCTGAACTAACCAACAATAAAACGGAAATTGCAAAATTCTTACAATACCGATAACAGATTCTAAGCTCAGCAAGACTCTGGTTAAAACCCATTGGAAACGATTCTCGAAATTTATACATTGGAGCTGACAGGCGTAGCATTTGGCAACTTTAGAAAGCGAAGAGAAGCAGGAAAATGTATCTCCTATGGCAAGGAAAACTATTATTGGAGGAAATATGCCATCATTTTACCAACTCTGCGAGCAGATTGAAAATCTGGTTACTATGCTTGAGAATGAAAATAGACGATCTATCCACCAAGCCATGAGGAACACCATAGGACAGATAACCTGTTGGCTCTGACGAGCTACTAAACCAAACCCCTGCGAAAAAATGGAAAACACGACGCAAACTTTGCCATGGTTTATGATTGCGATGCAAGCAAAGAAGAACTTTAAAAACGATAAAGAGACTACGAGGAGTAAGAAACGGAATGGCAGTGGTAAAATGCACCTCCCACGGAAGAACAGGCACCTGAACGGGAACTGGTAAAATACAAACGAAAAAAAAATCGATAAAATCAGAACCAAAGATCCCAAAATGGAAGCTGAAGCGCACAGATGCTCTGGTGAATTCGAAGACTAGTGGCATGTCTTACGCAGCTATGTCGAAGAAAATTAAATCAGACCCTAGACTTCAAGACCTCAGTGACAGTTTTAGCTAAGCAAGGAGAACAGCAAAGATTGAACTTCTGCCGAAACTCAAAACGAAAACGAAGGAGCCTTCTCATATGACACGCAAAAGAGGTCCTAAAAGATATGGCATAAGTCAAAGTTCTAGCACAAGCAGTTATGCTGAAAATTAGAGACCTAGACAAGGCAACGGCCACCGAGACATATCCATAAATGACAAATTGCCTGACGAAGTGAAAGGCTAGCTCCTTCAATGTAGACTACTTTGTAGTGAGTAAAATAATATTGTTAGCGTAGAATACATGCTAAAATCATAGAATTCAATTCGAAAGCTAAAATATGAAATAATAATGTTTTGAAAAACCTAACCTAAAACCACTTTGAAATCAGAAACTTTTCTGAACTCAGTGGGTTTTGACATTACCTTCTGAACATCAATTAAATTGACTTAAAACACAGTAAAATTTATAAAAAAAATCTCAGAAGCACATTTTGAGTCTACAATAAAAAAACTAAATAAAAAATATTAAATCGAAAAAAAAAACTTTCAAATATTTAAAAAAAGCCACAGCACAGCATAAGAAATTTTGCAAAATTTAAAAGCGAAAGCAAAAAATGCTCGCCAAGCATTTGCTGAAAGTGAGTAAGGCGCTGCGTGGCGGTAAGTACGCTGTCAGGCTCCAAAAAAATAAACGCAATCAAACCAGCTACTTATTTTCCCTTAATGCTATTAGCGACTCTACGCAACGCCAGCAAGACGCCAAGTACACCCTTCGCCGGCGGTGGGCTACGCAGCACCATGAATGACTTGCCGCAGCCGGAGGGCGATTGGCAGGAGCACTACAACCGTCGAAATCTGAAGAATACGGCTGTGCTCTCCGTTGGCATTATCACATTGATTTCATCCATATATATGGTAAGCTAAAGAGTGACCCAAGTGCCGCAGCCACTAATCACACACCAATTTACTCGTAGCATTTCACGGATGAGGCCATCAACTGGAACTACACGGTGCCTGTGTATGATAGATGCCTTTGAAGTGTGAAAATGACTTAATTATTAAATGATAAATCAAAGATTTTTAATTTCCATAGTTTACTTTCTTTCGTGTTGATTGTTAATGGCTGCCGCGTACCATTCGTTATAGGAAAATTATTGAACACAATTAGTACGCATTCAGGCGCTATCAACCAAGCAGCGCTCGGCTAAGCTTTGCTGCGCTTTTTTCTTTTTTTGCTTTTTCCACAAAAATCCATTTAAGCAATAAGTACAAAGTGGTTAGTGGTAAAACCTCAGCTGATTGGTCCCCATACACTTGCCACAAAACGAAATGGGTGAAATGCAAGAAACCTCAACTCATTCACGGATCACAAGAATAAGCGTGGCAAACATTGTGTGAATTATGAGCGAAATGTTGGCCACAAATCACCTGCTGCACTGTCCATATTTCTCATTCAAAAGAGTTCAGCCGCTTTATGACGAAGGAAATGGCAAAATCTGTTTGAAAATTGGATGAAAAGTCAGTCACGTTTTACTCCACTTTTCGCGGCTTAGCAGCCTTCATTAGTCAGCTAATATTTGTAAAGCTCGAGCGCCATCAGCCACACCTCAACCCGTTACACACATCCACTGATGATTGGATTTTCATTCAAGTCATGCGCCACTGTGCCACTCTGCCGGTGAAGCGGAAAATGCGGAACGAAATCGGAGCTGATTAGAAAAAAAAAGCTCAAATAAAAAGTGGAAAAAAGTTCGAAATTGAAATTATACCGAATATTCAGTCACCTTCCAGTCTGCAGTGAGTAGCAACATTGCTAGTTTGTTGCAACTGCAAGCGAGTGTCGGTTTAAAGTACAAATAGGTAGTGGGCCGCGGCATTCGACTCGGAAGTGGACGTTTTTCACGGCTTATCAGTTAAGTGGCATTTTTGGTCAAAACGAGCGCACCACCAACCTACCCACTAACCAATCTAAATACCCTCGTTGTACCTAATTCCGCTTGCCCATTGCTTGTTGTTGCTATTTGTGTGATCGCGAGTGATTTAATGCGCTCTAGAGCGCTTGATTAACTACACTTCCAAGCACACACACACATACACACAAAGGTGGGTGCCTAGGCGGCCTCAGAGATAGAAATTGTTAGAATTGGTGTCGACCCAGTTTGTTCAGCTGTGTAAGCGCAATTTGCATAATAATAGCGATAATCAACGGAGCCTGGTCAATTGGTTGTTGTTGTTGTTGTCTGAAATATTGCCATACTTTCGGGTATGTGGGTTACAACCGGCCGCTGTTGTGGTCACAGTGCGCTTGCAAGCAGCAATCGTAATAGAAACCAGCTGTTGGTATTTGTGCTTAATTGTATGCTGTATACGTATGTATGTATGTGGATTATTATGTAGGCTTGCCATAATCTATTCAATCAAATAATTCACCTGTGCGCTCTATTTGCTCTGTCGCATTTGCGGGTGTTATAGGCAGACGAGTGTATTGCTTTTGTCATCTCAGTTAATCAATCTGGGAAAGTAAACGCTGAAGCTTACAAAATAAGCATATTTAGTATAACAACAATAAAGGGTTTATCGGGAAGTTAAAAGGACTGAGTCGATTAACAAAAATTTATTGAACCAATCGTTGCTTTTCTTTAAAAACTTTCAAAATAGGCTTCTTCTGCGTCGATTTCTAAGCATTGAAGGTGTCACGGAAGGCATTCTCCGGAATAGTCTTGAGAGCCGACGTGCATGCTCCCCTTCCTTTGAGATTTGTGACCCGACCACTTCCCCGCCCAACAGAAAGGCTTGATGCCACCGAAGCACACCACTTCTTGCCAAAGGAAGGAGGTGTAAGCCTGCTTGATCATATCAAAAGTCTCTGTCGTAAATTTACCAAGTTTCACAGAGAATTTAATCGCACCACAGTCAGTGCGCGCTCGCTTCGAAGTACAGTCGCGGCGGAAGAAAATCAGTTATATTACTTTCCGGACAAACCCTGTATGAGGCATTTCAAGATGAGCCAAATCCAGCAAAAGTCGTTCGCACCCGAACCTGTTTCAAGGCCAGTCGGATCTATGCAACCGAAATGGACCCGAATTATTTATCCGACCAAGGACTGTCGAAAACAAGTGGTTGCATGCTTTGTTTTTAAACACTGAACTACAAGTAGAACAGCGCAGAACCGTGAGTTATGAGTGATCCACACAATTGTTTGCGAATTGTCTTTGGAGAAATCAGAAAATCAGAAGAAATCAGGTAAACCGATCACCGAAGACGAATCATTCTTCACCATGACATGGCAAGCTCTCACACATCGACTGAGCAGCTGCATTTTTGAGCACCAAAACATTGACTAGATGAATAATCTACCGAATGGTCCAGACTTGGTCTTCCTGTTCCAGTGCTTCGAAAAATGGTTTAAGCGCATGCTTGATCTCAATGAACAATATTTTGAAAGAAAAACAGGCGGTCTTCGATGATTAATAGTTGTTGTTTCCTCGCTAATCCCGAAATATAAAAAGCTACCCTCGTAAGAATAAGATTGATTTCGAGTCAAGCGCAAGCATCCTAAACGATGACTACTCCTCTTGGACTTAGCAAGTGAACTCCATCTGATATCGCAAAGGACCAAAACTCGTCTATGCGTGGCTTATTGGCCTACCAGATTAACCTAACCTAAAAAAAGTTCAGGGTTGCTTTTGTCTTATGAAACTGCTACATTAAATATAGCAGTGTTTTTGTTGTTGTTGTAAACGCTAACATTCTGTAAAATATACATATATATTATGCCTTAGACATTTTTGTTATATAAAGTCTCTGCGCGATAGTTGTTATGGTCACTATGTAGAACTTCCCAGGCCCGTCGTTTAATTTTTTTTATATCTGTATATGAAGTATAAATTATTAATGAAACAGGGACAATTTAAATTACAATTTTAATGGCTTTTCTTTGTATTTCCTTCCTTTATCCTCATTTTCCCTCAAAAAAGAAGAAGAGAATTTTACCTTCAACAGTTGTTCTCCCATAAATCCCAATACAGTTATGATTATCTCACATGTTTTGAGCTCTACCTTCGTGCATTAATTTTTCTATTATCATGCAACTATTTTATGATTACATAAACGTCTTTGGTTTTGTGCCACACAACGAGATTTCATGAAAATTCGTTGCATCCCAATTTACTAGCGTTTTGATGTTGTTTTCTGTGGCAAAACCAAGTTTTTAAGCACATTTTCTTTTCATTAAAGATTTTTATGACTTTTCTGTTGTTATTGTTACGGTTGTTGTGTGAGTGATGAGTGTTACTTCTCCATTAGTTGACCTGCATTAGTTAAATGTTATTTATTGCTCAAGCACTTGCCTGCATGAATGAGTGACGAACACACACACTCCCGCCGCTGTATGTAGATATGGCTGCTTCTGTATGATCTACCGTGATTCTAGCAACCAGTCAGCGCCACTCTTTTGCTTGCAACATTTTGTGTGCTCCACATCATTTACGAGTGTGTTTAATGCTTTCTTCTTTATGGCAGCTGTCATACTGCTTTCGGTTGCTCCCATTAACTGGGCACACACATATACATGCGAGCTGATTTGTTTATTTAATTTTGTGTGTGTGTTGGTGGACATGTCTGCACAATACCTTCATTTCTCATCTGCCACATTTGTGCTTATGTACAGATTTCTGACAAGTTCTGCTGAAGTTGTTGCAGTTAGCATAATCTTTCTTAGTTTCGGGCTTTTCATTTACAACTTTTTAGTTGCTGCAACAAGCTTTTATTTGTTTGTTCAAGTTATGTGTTATAACGCTGCATATGTATGTATTATACTTGTATTCTACGTGCTGACTTTTGGTTAGTTTTTGTCAGTTTACCATATTGCACTGTTTTGTTGTTGTTTCGCTTCACTTGTGACATGTTACTGCTAACTGCACGTGACAAGTTCTTAATGCTGTTCATTTCGTTGCCATTCAGCTCCCAGTTGGCGACTGTCATAATTTTCTTTCAATTTAGCTTTATTATGTTTCTCGGAAAACGCCGAGATTTTCAGCGCAGACGCTGTAGAAGAGCAGCGGCGCCAAAGTGGGTGACTACAGTCATACGCCTTTTTCGTCGTTTTGTTTACGATAATCGCTCACTGCTTTTGTTTTTAATTGTTTTCCAAAGAAATTGATAAGCCGCAAATTGGGTTAAAGTGGCACAGACTCTTACTTGAGAGATCTTACAGCAAGTGAAGATTTATTACTGTAGCTTCTTTAAATTTTTTGTTGAGATTAAAGAAAATGCTATTACATATTTATATACGCTGCAGTGCGGCCTAGAAGTGCATTTGTGCATTTTGGACTAGTCCTAGACTGGTTATTTTTGAGCAAAATTCGACAGTCTGAAATTTTGCACACGTCTCTTTCTCACTCAAAAGCTGCTTATTTGTCGGAATCGCTGATATCGGGCCAATATGGCATATAGTTGTCATACAAACTCTCGGATCAATATGAAGAGCTTTCATGAAAAACTTTTTTATTTGATAAGATATTTTCACAAAGTTTAACATATATTATTTGCCAACTCAGCGCTACAATCTCTGAGCGATTTGCTTAAATCGGACTACTATAGCATATAGCTGTCATACAAAGAGATCGATTAATATCGAGTTTTTGTATGGAAAAATTTTTCATTTTACGAGATATCTTTAAGCAATTTGGCATGGATTATCTTGAGTATTGGTAAAATCTCCAAAGAAATTGTTCAGGTCACACCACTATAGCATATAGCTGCCATACAAACTGACCAATCAAAATCAAGAGCTTTTTTGCTATAAGAAATGTATTTACAAAATTTACAAAAATCTAATAAAATATTTAAAACTTCTTTATTCAATTTTGAAAGTTACTCGCTGTATTACTGTGGGCAAAAAATAGGAAGTCTTTTTATTTAAATATCACGCAAAAGCTCATTCGTCGAAATGTTATTTTTTGCTATGCCAAAATTTTGTTCTGTGCCAAATATCACATCAAAATAATCATTTGTGTACATAAAGTGCATTCGGCGATTTTTACGTTGATGGGAATTATTCAATAAATTTTTAATTATTCGTCTTAACAGACGATCAACACGTCAATAAAATATAAAAGTACCAGTAAAAACCATTTTGTAAGATGCTTTGGAAGCTTAAGACAAGTGTAAGCACGATTGCTTCCAAAATCACTCAGTTTTTTCGAAAATCAGCGTCGCGTTAACGTCTGTGAAACAATGCTTTCCGACTACCGGGTTGCCATGAAGCGTATTACTACTGGTGATAAGTCTTTGATCTATGCTTACGACACGGAAACATACGATCAGTCGTCCGAATATCATGACAAAGGTGAGCCAAAGCCGAAAAACCACTTTAAAAAAGGTCAAAAATTAGGCTTATGTTGAGAGTTTTCTTCGATTATCGAGCTATAGTGCACTCAGAATGCCTAAAGACCAGCCAATTTGTCAACAAGGAATACTATTTGCGTGCCAGCCGTCTTTTGCACGGAGCTATTCTAAAAAAGAGGCGGGCATTATGGACCCACAACTTTCGGTTTTTGAACTACGATAACGCACCGTCGCATACTGCATTGATTCTTCTTGAGTCTTTCGACAAATTTTCAATCAATATCGTGCTGCAACCACCGTGTTCATGATTTGGTTCCGTGTGACGGCTGACTACTCAGCAAACTCAAACGACCGCTCCTGGGAAGGCCTTTTTGAGTCAATTGAAGACATGAAAATCACTAAGCGTGTTGAAAGTTATTCCGGAAATTGACTTTAAGAAGTGTTTCGAGGATTGGAAAAAACGTTATCACAGGCGTCTTGTGGCTAAGGAGTATTACTTTGAGCGGGACAATGTAGATTTTGATGAATAATTTAAGAATTTCAGAATTATGAACAAAGTCTTACTATTTTTTCCTCATAGTAGGATATATCGTAACTTAATATGTACAATAAGGTAACCTCACTTTTCATAAGTTTATAGATGAAAGAAAAACGATATGATAGAAACCACACAAATTGAAGAAAATTGAGTTTTGGTTACATATTGGTTATCATGCACTCATATAACTGGCTATATATCGGTTATTATGTCTGTAAACGATTTTAAATTTTTTTTTTTTTTTGATGATATGTTACACTTATTGAAACAAAATTTGAGTTTTGGTTATAAAATGGTTATATATTGGTTATCATGCAGTTAGAGTTTTGGTTACAAAATGTTTATATATCGATTATTACATCTGACGATGATACGTTGTTTTGCATTTTAGGTGACGATATGCACATTCATATGTGGTATACATATGTACATACATACATGCAACAAATAGCAACAATGTCGCTAGAGCCGCCAATAATATTCTGTCATGAATGAATCGATTTTATCGGGTTTCCAACTGCTCTCATGCGAATAGCGGAAATAAGTCGCAGCACGAGCATTAAATAAAATATAAAGACTAAATTTAATCGCTTTGAAATTAAGGCTTTTTGTATTATTTTTAATTGTTGCATGCTGCGATAAAAGAGAAATACATACATACTACATGTACATATATAGAATAAAAAATAATATATATAAACAATATTTAAGTGTTATTATTTTCATATGAAATTAAAGCAGGCATTAACAAGCAGCGGCAGCAACAGTAGCGAAAAGCAAAAGGGCCTTATAAAATGATAATAATAAATATAAATGAAATCTGCGAACTATATAACACTAATCGCGAGCAAATGAATGGACACTTAAATGAGTGAATGAATTAAGTGGCGAGACCATAAACTTCAATAATCGCAACTGAGCGATCTAATGTCATTAAAATCGTACAAGGTTATGCCGACGCAAGTAGCTGGCTTGGCGAAGACAGACGGAAAAGGCAAAAGACGGACCGCCAGCCGCCAAGCAACTACACACACACACACACAGATGCGTGATAAAACTCATTTAAGCAGAGTTGGCTTGATACTTGTATAAATACATATATATATAATATATAGCTCAGCTGTGTATATGTATAACACTTAATTGTCGCTAAAGCTGACAAATATGTGAACGACAAATGCAGCAGTCAGCAAGAAACCACTTATAAAATATAGACGCGGCAAAACGCTGCGCGCTGCAGAAAAAAACAGCAAAAACTGCATGAAAACTCGCTGGCTTTGTGGCTAAAATTGTACACAGGTAGATGTAAGTGTGTGTGTGTGTGTGTGTGAGCAAATACAAAAGTTACAAAGTCGTTCGCCGCAGCCGCTGTCGGGCACTTTGACACCAACACTTTGGTGGCAAATTTGCACAGCAACAAAGTGTGCAAAAGAACAGCCACACACAAGCACACACACCTACAAGTATGTATGTATGCACAGCAAGCGCGCAAGAATGGCGAACGCAAATATTGACGCGAATAAAAGAAAACTGAAAACTAAAGACAATAATCATTGCGTCGCAGCCAGTCAGTCAGAGTGTCAGTGGCGGCGCGGGCCGCGTTGAAGTGGCCGTGTGTGGCGGTGCGCTGTACACCTGTTGGCTTGACAATTTGCCAAGCGCAGAGATTAATAATTTTTTACACATAAATATCAATGTTTTGCTGGTAAGCCACTCGTTTGTTTGCATGAATGTGTGTTTGCGTGTAGGCTATGAAGCAGTTTGGCAGAAATTCGCTGCGGCAAATAAATAAATGTTGCCCAAGTGAGCATAAATATAGATATGCATGTGTATGTGTGTGGTTGTTGTTGCTTCATATATTACTTAATTAGAATTTTAGAGCAATTAATCGGTGGCGCAACTGCGCTATTAGTCTAATAGCATAATAGCGCTCGGCGGTGAACGTAGGAGAACACGTTCCACTGTTTAAAGTAATTATAAGCAGCAAATAAAATGCAACATATGTACATACACACATATATATGTATATAATTTAAAAAGACCATAAAGTATGAATAATTATAAAGCGTGTTTGATTTTTAGAACATATATTTGTGGGTTCAACGTCTCATGTAAATGCAAAAAGTTAAAAACGTTCTGCTTTGATTGGTCAATTTATATGGCAGCTACATACATATGCTATAGTGATCCGATCTGCACAATTTGTTTGGATGTTGTTGTATTGCCTTAAGCAATAATCTGCGCAATTTTTCGTGACGATATCTCGTCAAATAAACAAGTTTTCTTTCAAAGACTTGATTTTTATCATTCAGTTTGTATGGCAGCTATATGCTATAGTGAACCGATCTGAATAATTTTTTTCTATATTACATATTTGTCTTGAAAAATAACTTGTGCTAAATTTCAGAAAGATATCTCGAAAAATGAAAAAGTTTTCCTTACAAAGACTTGATTTTGATTACTAAGTTTGTATGGCAGCTATATGCTATAGTGCTCTGATCTTATTATATTTTGCTCAGATTACATATTTGTCTTGGATAATAACTCATGCTGAATTTCGTTACGATATCTTGCGAAATACAAAAAAAAATCCATACAAAGACTTGCTTTTGAACACTCAGTTTGTATGGCAGCTATGAGCAACAGTACTCCGGTATCGGCGGTTCCGACACCTGAGCAGCTTCTTAGAGCGAAAAGAACGTGTGCAAACTTTCAGTGAGATATCTGAAAACTGGGGGACTACTTCAGCTGTATACATACATACAATGAAATTCCTCATAACCGGTCATATACAGTGTTTTTGTCCGGCTAAGAGAGATGTCAACATATGAAAGCGAGAACCTGTGTTCAAAATGTATTTTTAGAGCCAGATGCTGCAACTCAGAACTATATCGAACCAAAAAATGCTAGCCAGTGTCATGCAGGAGTGAATAAATATTAATACGCAGCTCAAATCAATTTTTTTGCCGAGCTCATTTTGCACATTGTCCTTAAAACAACTGTCTCAAAACTCCACATATTGTATTAATACGAATTTAAAAACATCCGGACCTGCAAATTGTACACAATTTCCTTTACACATTTTATGATATCGTGTCCGGTTATTGAAGATGATTTGAACGAAATATTACCAAACTCTTATCCGTGTCTGGTCATTGGAACATTTTCATGTCTGGTGATAGGAATTGGTTTTGTATGAAAATATTAATGAAAACTTTGTGTTCATTTGTCCGGTTATGGAAGGTGTTCGATTATGGGATAAGTCCGGTTATAAGGACTGGTTGCATTAAGGAATTTCATTGTATATAATTTATAAGGTCTCCAACGTTTCCTTCTGGATATTACAAGCTTTGTGGCCAACTTAGGGTATATTAAGAACCTTAAAGTTGGACACCTTCCAAAAGCGGACAAATTATATAAAGTACAAATTATATGAAAGTGGCCGAAATTTTGTGACTTGAATCTGTCAATTTGGTAATGCTTTAAAATGAATATAGTACATTAGCATGTTTATGGTAAAAATAATTTTGAAAATTTGGTTTTTGTAAAAATAGCGAAAATCAAAGTATGGCTAAACAGCAACCTTCACTACAAATTGCTATGAAATCGCCAAATCTGCGAATATTGTCATGAAATTTGTGGCACTTGAAAGCTGAACGCTTGCGCAATAACAAATTTATTTGCAAAAAAAAAAATATTTATATAAAAATTATCAAACAACATGCAAAATATGAAAACTACGAAAACGTACGTCCGCCCACTTTCAACTATAACTACGGAATTATTAAAGCAAATGCATTAATTTTTAGACGAAATGTAGCAAAAAGCTTTTAAATTAATTTGATGAAAAATTTGAAAGTTGAAATTTTTTTCAAAAATTTCGAAAAATTTCACGATTTTGACGCTAAAAATGCAAGTCTTTCACCAATGGCACAATGCACGGCTAATATTTTACAATTAAACTTTTTAAACTTTCCAAAACGTAGCTACCCAAAATTTATAAAAACATAC